>JAQOOF010000056.1:0-126437 GCA_029931835.1 Etheostoma nigrum | reverse complement strand
CACCTTCTATGCTTATTGTGACGTTTTAAGCATGTTACTGTTATTTCAACAGTTTTACACTAGTTTCTTAACAGTAGCTGCTATACACACATCTCCATGCTGGAAACGTGCGTTTTGGCCTCTTCTGGGCTTTTGTGACATTTTAAGCATGTTACTGTCATTTCAACAGTTTTACACTAGTTTCTTAACCGTAGCTGCTATCTCCATGCTGGAAACGTGCGTTTCGGCTTCTTCTAAGCTTATTGTGACGTTTTAAGCTTGTTACTGTCATTTAAACAACTTTACACTAGTTTCTTAACAGTAGCTGCTATACACACATCTCCATGCTGGAAACATGCGTTTCGGCCTCTTCTGGGCTTTTTGTGACGTTTTAAGCATGTTACTGACATTTCAACAGTTTTACACTAGTTTCTTAACAGTAACTGCTGTACACTCATCTCCATGCTGGAAACGTGCATTTCAGCCTCTTCTAAGCTTTTTGTGACGTTTCAAGCTTGTTACTGTCATTTCAACAGTTTTACACTAGTTTCTTAACAGTAGCTGCTGTACACTCATCTCCATGCTGGAAACGTGCGTTTCGGCTTCTTCTAAGCTTATTGTGACGTTTTAAGCATGTTACTGTCATTTCAACAGTTTTACACTAGTTTCTTAACAGTAGCTGCTATACACACATCTCTATGCTGGAAACGTGCATTTCAGCCTCTTCTAAGCTTTTTGTGACGTTTCAAGCTTGTTACTGTCATTTCAACAGTTTTACACTAGTTTCTTAACAGTAGCTGCTATACACACATCTCCATGCTGGAAACATGCGTTTCGGCCTCTTCTGGGCTTTTAGTGATGTTTTAAGCATGTTACTGTCATTTCAACAATTTTACACTAGTTTCTTAACAGAAGCTGCTATACACAAATCTCCATGCTGGAAACGTGCGTTTTGGCCTCTTCTAAGCTTATTGTTACGTTTCAAGCTTGTTACTGTCATTTCAACAACTTTACACTAGTTTCTTAACAGTAGCTGCTATACACACATCTCCATGCTGGAAACATGCGTTTCGGCCTCTTCTGGGCTTTTTGTGATGTTTTAAGCATGTTACTGTCATTTCAACAATTTTACACTAGTTTCTTAACAGAAGCTGCTATACACAAATCTCCATGCTGGAAACGTGCGTTTTGGCCTCTTCTAAGCTTATTGTGACGTTTTAAGCTTGTTACTGTCATTTCAACAGTTTTACACTAGTTTCTTAACAGTAGCTGCTATACACACATCTCCATGCTGGAAACGTGCGTTTCGGCTTCTTCTAAGCTTATTGTGACGTTTTAAACTTGTTACTGTCAGTTCAACAATTTTACACTAGTTTCTTAACAGTAGCTGCTATACACACATCTCCATGCTGGAAACGTGCGTTTTGGCTTCTTCTAAGCTTATTGTGACGTTTTAAGCTTGTTACTGTCATTTCAACAATTTTACACTAGTTTCTTAACAGTAGCTGCTATACACAAATCTCCATGCTGGAAACGTGCGTTTTGGCCTCTTCTAAGCTTATTGTGACGTTTTAAGCTTGTTACTGTCATTTCAACAACTTTACACTAGTTTCTTAACAGTAGCTGCTATACACACATCTCCATGCTGGAAACATGCGTTTCGGCCTCTTCTGGGCTTTTTGTGACGTTTTAAGCTTGTTACTGTCATTTCAACAGTTTTACACTTGTTTCTTAACAGTAGCTGCTATACACAAATCTCCATGCTGGAAACGTGCGTTTTGGCCTCTTCTAAGCTTATTGTGACGTTTTAAGCTTGTTACTGTCATTTCAACAACGTTACACTAGTTTCTTAACAGTAGCTGCTATACACACATCTCCATGCTGGAAACATGCGTTTCGGCCTCTTCTGGGCTTTTTGTGACGTTTTAAGCTTGTTACTGTCATTTCAACAGTTTTACACTTGTTTCTTAACAGTAGCTGCTATACACACATCTCCATGCTGGAAACGTGCGTTTCGGCCTCTTCTGAGCTTTTTGTGATGTTTTAAGCTTGTTACTGTCATTTCAACAATTTTACACTAGTTTCTTAACAGAAGCTGCTATACACAAATCTCCATGCTGGAAACGTGCGTTTCGGCCTCTTCTAAGCTTATTGTGACGTTTTAAGCTTGTTACTGTCATTTCAACAGTTTTACACTAGTTTCTTAACAGTAACTGCTGTACACACATCTCCATGCTGGAAACGTGCGTTTCAGCTTCTTCTATGCTTATTGTGACGTTTCAAGCTTGTTACTGTCATTTCAACAGTTTTACACTAGTTTCTTAACAGTAGCTGCTATGCACACATCTCTATGCTGGAAACGTGTGTTTCGGCGTCTTCTGGGCTTTTTGTGACGTTTTAAGCATGTTACTGTTATTTCAACAGTTTTACACTAGTTTCTTAACAGTAGCTGCTATTCACACATCTCCATGCTGGAAACGTGCGTTTTGGCCTCTTCTGGGCTTTTGTGACATTTTAAGCATGTTACTGTCATTTCAACAGTTTTACACTAGTTTCTTAACAGTATCTGCTATACACACATCTCTATGCTGGAAACGTGCATTTCAGCCTCTTCTAAGCTTTTTGTGACGTTTCAAGCTTGTTACTGTCATTTCAACAGTTTTACACTAGTTTCTTAACAGTAACTGCTGTACACTCATCTCCATGCTGGAAACGTGCGTTTCAGCTTCTTCTATGCTTATTGTGACGTTTCAAGCTTGTTACTGTCATTTCAACAGTTTTACACTAGTTTCTTAACAGTAGCTGCTATACACACATCTCCATGCTGGAAGCGTGCGTTTCGGCCTCTTCTGGGCTTTTTGTGACGTTTTAAGCATGTTACTGTCATTTCATTGGTTTTGAAACACATCAAAGCCTGTCTACCTTCCACACTGGATCCGCATCAGTTTGCATATCGGACTAACAGATCCACTGAAGATGCCATAGCCATCGCTCTCTACTCAGCGCTGAGTCACCTGGAAAAACAGGGGAGCTACGTTAGGATGCTCTTCGTTGACTTCAGCTCAGCTTTTAACACAATAATACCGGACATTCTGATCCCCAAGCTAATCAACCTGGGGGTGCCACCACAAACCTGCTCCTGGATAAAGAACTTTTTAGTCAACCGACCCCAGCAGGTGAAACTGGGTCCTCACCTCTCTTCTTCCCGCACTCTTAGCACGGGCTCTCCACAGGGCTGCGTGCTGAGCCCATTACTCTACTCCCTATACACATCCGACTGCAGTCCCGCCCACCCAGAGAACAGCATCATCAAGTTCGCTGATGATACAACGGTGGTGGGGCTGATTACGGGGGGAAACGAGGCGGCTTACAGAGATGAGGTCCTGAAACTTAGTGAGTGGTGTGCATCAAACAACCTGGCACTAAACATCAACAAGACCAAGGAACTCATCCTGGACTTCAGGCGGAACAAAGCCGCCCATGCCCCCCTGTACGTCAACGGGGGATGTGTAGAGCGAGTGGAGTCCTTCAAATTCCTCGGCATTCACATCTCTGCAGACCTCTCCTGGTCGGCCAATACCACAGCTCTGGTCAAGAAGGCCCAGCAGCGGCTACACTTCCTGAGGGTCCTCAGGAAGGAACAACTAAAAACTCAGCTGCTGGTGACCTTCTACCGTTCCACCATCGAGAGCCTGTTGACCTATGCTGCGACAGTGTGGCACTCCGGCTGCACGGAGGCCGACAGGAAGCGATTGCAGAGGGTGACAAACACTGCACAAAAAATAATTGGCTGCCCTCTGCCCTCTTTGACTGCCATCTACAACTTCCGTTGTCTCAGTAGGGCCAGAAACATCCTGAGGGACACCACCCACCCCGGCTCCCATCTCTTTAACCTGTTGCCCTCAGGCAGGCGCTTCAGGTCAATACGGGCCAGAACAAACAGACTCAGGGATAGCTTTTTCCCCAAAGCTGTCACCATACTAAACCTACATCCAGACTTGCACTAATGTATTGTATATGTATATATGTGTTATTAATGTGTGCACTTTTAGAGAGTTGCTCTCCAAATCTCGTTGTACTGTGTAGAATGACAATAAAGGCTTTCAATTCAATTCAATTCAATACTGTCATTTCAACAGTTTTACACTAGTTTCTTAACAGTAGCTGCTATACACAAATCTCCATGCTGGAAACGTGCGTTTCGGCCTCTTCTAAGCTTATTGTGACGTTTTAAGCTTGTTACTGTCATTTCAACAGTTTTACACTAGTTTCTTAACAGTAGCTGCTATGCACACATCTCTATGCTGTAAACGTGCGTTTCGGCTTCTTCTAAGCTTAATGTGACGTTTTAAGCTTGTTACTGTCATTTAAACAACTTTACACTAGTTTCTTAACAGTAGCTGCTATACACACATCTCCATGCTGGAAACATGCGTTTCGGCCTCTTCGGGGCTTTTTGTGACGTTTTAAGCATGTTACTGACATTTCAACAGTTTTACACTAGTTTCTTAACAGTAACTGCTGTACACTCATCTCCATGCTGGAAACGTGCGTTTCAGCACCTTCTATGCTTATTGTGACGTTTTAAGCATGTTACTGTCATTTCAACAGTTTTACACTAGTTTCTTAACAGTAACTGCTGTACACTCATCTCCATGCTGGAAACGTGCGTTTCAGCACCTTCTATGCTTATTGTGACATTTTAAGCATGTTACTGTCATTTCAACAGTTTTACACTAGTTTCTTAACCGTAGCTGCTATCTCCATGCTGGAAACGTGCGTTTCGGCTTCTTCTAAGCTTATTGTGACGTTTTAAGCTTGTTACTGTCATTTAAACAACTTTACACTAGTTTCTTAACAGTAGCTGCTATACACACATCTCCATGCTGGAAACATGCGTTTCGGCCTCTTCTGGGCTTTTTGTGACGTTTTAAGCATGTTACTGACATTTCAACAGTTTTACACTAGTTTCTTAACAGTAACTGCTGTACACTCATCTCCATGCTGGAAACGTGCGTTTCATCTTCTTCTATGCTTATTGTGACGTTTCAAGCTTGTTACTGTCATTTCAACAGTTTTACACTAGTTTCTTAACAGTAGCTGCTATACACACAAATCCATGCTGGAAACATGCGTTTTGGCCTCTTCTAAGCTTATTGTGACGTTTTAAGCTGGTCACTGTCATTTCAACAGTTTTACACTAGTTTGTTAACAGTAGCTGCTATACACACATCTCCATGCTGGAAACATGCGTTTCGGCCTCTTCTGGGCTTTTTGTGACGTTTTCAGCATGTTACTGACATTTCAACAGTTTTACACTAGTTTCTTAACAGTAACTGCTGTACACTCATCTCCATGCTGGAAACGTGCGTTTCAGCACCTTCTATGCTTATTGTGACGTTTCAAGCTTGTTACTGTCATTTCAACAATTTTACACTAGTTTCTTAACAGAAGCTGCTATACACAAATCTCCATGCTGGAAACGTGCGTTTTGGCCTCTACTAAGCTTATTGTGACGTTTTAAGCTTGTTAGTGTCATTTCAACAACTTTACACTAGTTTCTTAACAGTAGCTGCTATACACACATCTCCATGCTGGAAACGTGCGTTTCGGCTTCTTCTAAGCTTATTGTGACGTTTTAAACTTGTTACTGTCAGTTCAACAATTTTACACTAGTTTCTTAACAGTAGCTGCTATACACACATCTCCATGCTGGAAACGTGCTTTTCGGCCTCTTCTGGGCTTTTTGTGACGTTTTAAGCATGTTACTGTCATTTCATCGGTTTTACACTAGTTTCATAACAGTAGCTGCTATACACACATTTCCATGCTGGAAACGTGCGTTTCGGCCTCTTCTGGGCTTTTTGTGATGTTTGAAGCATGTTACTGTCATTTCAACAGTTTTACACTAGTTTCTTAACAGTAGCTGCTATACACACATCTCCATGCTGGAAACGTGCGTTTTGGCTTCTTCTAAGCTTATTGTGACGTTTTAAGCTTGTTACTGTCATTTCAACAGTTTTACACTAGTTTCTTAACAGTAGCTGCTGTACACTCATCTCCATGCTGGAAACGTGCGTTTCGGCTTCTTCTAAGCTTATTGTGACGTTTTAAGCATGTTACTGTCATTTCAACAGTTTTACACTAGTTTCTTAACAGTAGCTGCTATACACACATCTCTATGCTGGAAACGTGCATTTCAGCCTCTTCTAAGCTTTTTGTGACGTTTCAAGCTTGTTACTGTCATTTCAACAATTTTACACTAGTTTCTTAACAGAAGCTGCTATACACAAATCTCCATGCTGGAAACGTGCGTTTTGGCCTCTTCTAAGCTTATTGTGACGTTTTAAGCTTGTTACTGTCATTTCAACAATTTTACACTAGTTTCTTAACAGTAGCTGCTATACACAAATCTCCATGCTGGAAACGTGCGTTTTGGCCTCTTCTAAGCTAATTGTGACGTTTTAAGCTTGTTACTGTCATTTCAACAACTTTACACTAGTTTCTTAACAGTAGCTGCTATACACACATCTCTATGCTGTAAACGTGCGTTTCGGCTTCTTCTAAGCTTATTGTGACGTTTTAAGCTTGTTACTGTCATTTAAACAACTTTACACTAGTTTCTTAACAGTAGCTGCTATACACACATCTCCATGCTGGAAACATGCGTTTCGGCCTCTTCTGGACTTTTTGTGACGTTTTAAGCATGTTACTGACATTTCAACAGTTTTACACTAGTTTCTTAACAGTAACTGCTGTACACTCATCTCCATGCTGGAAACGTGCGTTTCAGCTTCTTCTATGCTTATTGTGACGTTTCAAGCTTGTTACTGTCATTTCAACAGTTTTACACTAGTTTCTTAACAGTAGCTGCTATACACACATCTCCATGCTGGAAACATGCGTTTCGGCCTCTTCTGGGCTTTTTGTGACGTTTTAAGCTTGTTACTGTCATTTCAACAGTTTTACACTAGTTTCTTAACAGTAGCTGCTATACACTCATCTCCATGCTGGAAACGTGCGTTTCAGCTTCTAATATGCTTATTGTGACGTTTCAAGCTTGTTACTGTCATTTCAACAACTTTACACTAGTTTCTTAACAGTAGCTGCTATACACACATCTCCATGCTGGAAACATGCGTTTCGGCCTCTTCTGGGCTTTTTGTGACGTTTTAAGCTTGTTACTGTCATTTCAACAGTTTTACACTTGTTTCTTAACAGTAGCTGCTATACACACATCTCCATGCTGGAAACGTGCGTTTCGGCCTCTTCTGGGCTTTTTGTGACGTTTTAAGCTTGTTACTGTCATTTCAACAATTTTACACTAGTTTCTTAACAGAAGCTGCTATACACAAATCTCCATGCTGGAAACGTGCGTTTCGGCCTCTTCTAAGCTTATTGTGACGTTTTAAGCTTGTTACTGTCATTTCAACAGTTTTACACTAGTTTCTTAACAGTAGCTGCTATACACACATCTCCATGCTGGAAACATGCGTTTCGGCCTCTTCTGGGCTTTTTGTGACGTTTTAAGCATGTTACTGACATTTCAACAGTTTTACACTAGTTTCTTAACAGTAACTGCTGTACACTCATCTCCATGCTGGAAACGTGCGTTTCAGCTTCTTCTATGCTTATTGTGACGTTTCAAGCTTGTTACTGTCATTTCAACAGTTTTACACTAGTTTCTTAACAGTAGCTGCTATACACACATCTCCATGCTGGAAACATGTGTTTCGGCCTCTTCTGGGCTTTTTGTGACGTTTTAAGCTTGTTACTGTCATTTCAACAGTTTTACACTAGTTTCTTAACAGTAGCTGCTATACACTCATCTCCATGCTGGAAACGTGCGTTTCAGCTTCTTCTATGCTTATTGTGACGTTTCAAGCTTGTTACTGTCATTTCAACAACTTTACACTAGTTTCTTAACAGTAGCTGCTATACACACATCTCCATGCTGGAAACATGCGTTTCGGCCTCTTCTGGGCTTTTTGTGACGTTTTAAGCTTGTTACTGTCATTTCAACAGTTTTACACTAGTTTCTTAACAGTAGCTGCTATACACACATCTCTATGCTGGAAACGTGCATTTCAGCCTCTTCTAAGCTTTTTGTGACGTTTCAAGCTTGTTACTGTCATTTCAACAATTTTACACTAGTTTCTTAACAGAAGCTGCTATACACAAATCTCCATGCTGGAAACGTGCGTTTTGGCCTCTTCTAAGCTTATTGTGACGTTTTAAGCTTGTTACTGTCATTTCAACAATTTTACACTAGTTTCTTAACAGTAGCTGCTATACACAAATCTCCATGCTGGAAACGTGCGTTTTGGCCTCTTCTAAGCTAATTGTGACGTTTTAAGCTTGTTACTGTCATTTCAACAACTTTACACTAGTTTCTTAACAGTAGCTGCTATACACACATCTCTATGCTGTAAACGTGCGTTTCGGCTTCTTCTAAGCTTATTGTGACGTTTTAAGCTTGTTACTGTCATTTAAACAACTTTACACTAGTTTCTTAACAGTAGCTGCTATACACACATCTCCATGCTGGAAACATGCGTTTCGGCCTCTTCTGGACTTTTTGTGACGTTTTAAGCATGTTACTGACATTTCAACAGTTTTACACTAGTTTCTTAACAGTAACTGCTGTACACTCATCTCCATGCTGGAAACGTGCGTTTCAGCTTCTTCTATGCTTATTGTGACGTTTCAAGCTTGTTACTGTCATTTCAACAGTTTTACACTAGTTTCTTAACAGTAGCTGCTATACACTCATCTCCATGCTGGAAACGTGCGTTTCAGCTTCTAATATGCTTATTGTGACGTTTCAAGCTTGTTACTGTCATTTCAACAACTTTACACTAGTTTCTTAACAGTAGCTGCTATACACACATCTCCATGCTGGAAACATGCGTTTCGGCCTCTTCTGGGCTTTTTGTGACGTTTTAAGCTTGTTACTGTCATTTCAACAGTTTTACACTAGTTTCTTAACAGTAGCTGCTATACACACATCTCCATGCTGGAAACGTGCGTTTCGGCCTCTTCTGGGCTTTTTGTGACGTTTTAAGCTTGTTACTGTCATTTCAACAATTTTACACTAGTTTCTTAACAGAAGCTGCTATACACAAATCTCCATGCTGGAAACGTGCGTTTCGGCCTCTTCTAAGCTTATTGTGACGTTTTAAGCTTGTTACTGTCATTTCAACAGTTTTACACTAGTTTCTTAACAGTAGCTGCTATACACACATCTCCATGCTGGAAACATGCGTTTCGGCCTCTTCTGGGCTTTTTGTGACGTTTTAAGCATGTTACTGACATTTCAACAGTTTTACACTAGTTTCTTAACAGTAACTGCTGTACACTCATCTCCATGCTGGAAACGTGCGTTTCAGCTTCTTCTATGCTTATTGTGACGTTTCAAGCTTGTTACTGTCATTTCAACAGTTTTACACTAGTTTCTTAACAGTAGCTGCTATACACACATCTCCATGCTGGAAACATGTGTTTCGGCCTCTTCTGGGCTTTTTGTGACGTTTTAAGCTTGTTACTGTCATTTCAACAGTTTTACACTAGTTTCTTAACAGTAGCTGCTATACACACATCTCCATGCTGGAAACGTGCGTTTCAGCTTCTTCTATGCTTATTGTGACGTTTCAAGCTTGTTACTGTCATTTCAACAACTTTACACTAGTTTCTTAACAGTAGCTGCTATACACACATCTCCATGCTGGAAACATGCGTTTCGGCCTCTTCTGGGCTTTTTGTGACGTTTTAAGCTTGTTACTGTCATTTCAACAGTTTTACACTAGTTTCTTAACAGTAGCTGCTATACACACATCTCTATGCTGGAAACGTGCGTTTCGGCCTCTTCTAAGCTTTTTGTGACGTTTTAAGCTTGTTACTGTCATTTCAACAGTTTTACACTAGTTTCTTAACAGTAGCTGCTATACACACATCTCCATGCTGGAAACATGCGTTTCGGCCTCTTCTGGGCTTTTTGTGACGTTTTAAGCATGTTACTGTCATTTCAACAATTTTACACTAGTTTCTTAACAGAAGCTGCTATACACACATCTCCATGCTGGAAACGTGCGTTTTGGCCTCTTCTAAGCTTATTGTGACGTTTTAAGCTTGTTACTGTCATTTCAACAGTTTTACACTAGTTTCTTAACAGTAGCTGCTATACCACACACATCTCCATGCTGGAAACGTGCTTTTCGGCCTCTTCTGGGCTTTTTGTGACGTTTTAAGCATGTTACTGTCATTTCAACGGTTTTACACTAGTTTCATAACAGTAGCTGCTATACACACATCTCCATGCTGGAAACGTGCGTTTCGGCCTCTTCTGGGCTTTTTGTGATGTTTGAAGCATGTTACTGTCATTTCAACAGTTTTACACTTAGTTTCTTAACAGTAGCTGCTATACACACATCTCCATGCTGGAAACGTGCGTTTTGGCTTCTTCTAAGCTTATTGTGACGTTTTAAGCTTGTTACTGTCATTTCAACAGTTTTACACTAGTTTCTTAACAGTAGCTGCTATACACACATCTCCATGCTGGAAACGTGCGTTTCGGCTTCTTCTAAGCTTATTGTGACGTTTTAAGCTTGTTACTGTCAGTTCAACAATTTTACACTAGTTTCTTAACAGTAGCTGCTATACACACATCTCCATGCTGGAAACGTGCGTTTCGGCCTCTTCTAAGCTTATTGTGACGTTTTAAGCTTGTTACTGTCATTTCAACAGTTTTACACTAGTTTCTTAACAGTAGCTGCTATACACACATCTCCATGCTGGAAACGTGCGTTTCGGCTTCTTCTAAGCTTATTGTGACGTTTTAAGCTTGTTACTGTCATTTCAACAATTTTACACTAGTTTCTTAACAGTAGCTGCTATACACACATCTCCATGCTGGAAACGTGCGTTTCGGCCTCTTCTGGGCTTTTTGTGACGTTTTAAGCATGTTACTGTCATTTCAACAGTTTTACACTAGTTTCTTAACAGTAGCTGCTATACACACATCTCCATGCTGGAAACGTGCGTTTCGGCCTCTTCTGGGCTTTTTGTGACGTTTGAAGCTTGTTACTGTCATTTCAACAGTTTTACACTAGTTTCTTAACAGTAGCTGCTATACACACATCTCCATGCTGGAAACGTGCGTTTCGGCTTCTTCTAAGCTTATTGTGACGTTTTAAGCTTGTTACTGTCATTTCAACAGTTTTACACTAGTTTCTTAACAGTAGCTGCTATACACACATCTCCATGCTGGAAACGTGCATTTCAGCCTCTTCTAAGCTTTTTGTGACGTTTCAAGCTTGTTACTGTCATTTCAACAGTTTTACACTAGTTTCTTAACAGTAGCTGCTATACACACATCTCCATGCTGGAAACGTGCGTTTCGGCTTCTTCTAAGCTTATTGTGACGTTTTAAGCTTGTTACTGTCATTTCAACAGTTTTACACTAGTTTCTTAACAGTAGCTGCTATACACACATCTCCATGCTGGAAACGTGCGTTTCAGCCTCTTCTAAGCTTTTTGTGACGTTTCAAGCTTGTTACTGTCATTTCAACAGTTTTACACTAGTTTCTTAACAGTAGCTGCTATACACACATCTCCATGCTGGAAACGTGCGTTTCGGCCTCTTCTGGGCTTTTTGTGATGTTTTAAGCTTGTTACTGTCATTTCAACAATTTTACACTAGTTTCTTAACAGAAGCTGCTATACACAAATCTCCATGCTGGAAACGTGCGTTTTGGCCTCTTCTAAGCTTATTGTGACGTTTTAAGCTTGTTACTGTCATTTCAACAACTTTACACTAGTTTCTTAACAGTAGCTGCTATACACACATCTCCATGCTGGAAACATGCGTTTCGGCCTCTTCTGGGCTTTTTGTGACGTTTTAAGCATGTTACTGTCATTTCAACAATTTTACACTAGTTTCTTAACAGAAGCTGCTATACACAAATCTCCATGCTGGAAACGTGCGTTTTGGCCTCTTCTAAGCTTATTGTGACGTTTTAAGCTTGTTACTGTCATTTCAACAGTTTTACACTAGTTTCTTAACAGTAGCTGCTATACACACATCTCCATGCTGGAAACGTGCGTTTCGGCCTCTTCTGGGCTTTTTGTGACGTTTTAAGCTTGTTACTGTCATTTCAACAATTTTACACTAGTTTCTTAACAGTAGCTGCTATACACACATCTCCATGCTGGAAACGTGCGTTTCGGCCTCTTCTAAGCTTATTGTGACGTTTTAAGCTTGTTACTGTCATTTCAACAGTTTTACACTAGTTTCTTAACAGTAGCTGCTATGCACACATCTCTATGCTGTAAACGTGCGTTTCGGCTTCTTCTAAGCTTATTGTGACGTTTTAAGCTTGTTACTGTCATTTAAACAACTTTACACTAGTTTCTTAACAGTAGCTGCTATACACACATCTCCATGCTGGAAACATGCGTTTCGGCCTCTTCTGGGCTTTTTGTGACGTTTTAAGCATGTTACTGACATTTCAACAGTTTTACACTAGTTTCTTAACAGTAAGCTGCTGTACACACATCTCCATGCTGGAAACGTGCGTTTCAGCTTCTTCTATGCTTATTGTGACGTTTCAAGCTTGTTACTGTCATTTCAACAGTTTTACACTAGTTTCTTAACAGTAGCTGCTATACACACATCTCCATGCTGGAAACGTGCGTTTCGGCCTCTTCTGGGCTTATTGTGACGTTTTAAGCTTGTTACTGTCATTTCAACAGTTTTACACTAGTTTCTTAACAGTAGCTGCTATACACACATCTCCATGCTGGAAACGTGCGTTTCAGCCTCTTCTAAGCTTTTTGTGACGTTTCAAGCTTGTTACTGTCATTTCAACAGTTTTACACTAGTTTCTTAACAGTAACTGCTGTACACTCATCTCCATGCTGGAAACATGCGTTTCGGCCTCTTCTGGGCTTTTTGTGACGTTTTAAGCATGTTACTGACATTTCAACAGTTTTACACTAGTTTCTTAACAGTAACTGCTGTACACTCATCTCCATGCTGGAAACGTGCGTTTCAGCCTCTTCTATGCTTATTGTGACGTTTTAAGCTTGTTACTGTCATTTCAACAGTTTTACACTAGTTTCTTAACAGTAGCTGCTATACACACATCTCCATGCTGGAAACGTGCGTTTTGGCCTCTTCTGGGCTTTTTGTGACGTTTTAAGCATGTTACTGTCATTTCAACAGTTTTACACTAGTTTCTTAACAGTAGCTGCTATACACACATCTCCATGCTGGAAACGTGCGTTTCGGCCTCTTCTAAGCTTATTGTGACGTTTCAAGCTTGTTACTGTCATTTCAACAGTTTTACACTAGTTTCTTAACAGTAGCTGCTATACACACATCTCCATGCTGGAAACGTGCGTTTTGGCCTCTTCTAAGCTTATTGTGACGTTTTAAGCTTGTTACTGTCATTTCAACAGTTTTACACTAGTTTCTTAACAGTAGCTGCTATACACACATCTCCATGCTGGAAACATGCGTTTCGGCCTCTTCTGGGCTTTTTGTGACGTTTTAAGCATGTTACTGACATTTCAACAGTTTTACACTAGTTTCTTAACAGTAACTGCTGTACACTCATCTCCATGCTGGAAACGTGCGTTTCAGCTTCTTCTATGCTTATTGTGACGTTTCAAGCTTGTTACTGTCATTTCAACAGTTTTACACTAGTTTCTTAACAGTAGCTGCTATGCACACATCTCTATGCTGGAAACGTGTGTTTCGGCGTCTTCTGGGCTTTTTGTGACGTTTTAAGCATGTTACTGTTATTTCAACAGTTTTACACTAGTTTCTTAACAGTAGCTGCTATACACACATCTCCATGCTGGAAACGTGCGTTTTGGCCTCTTCTGGGCTTATTGTGACGTTTTAAGCATGTTACTGTCATTTCAACAGTTTTACACTAGTTTCTTAACAGTAGCTGCTATACACACATCTCCATGCTGGAAACGTGCGTTTCGGCTTCTTCTAAGCTTATTGTGACGTTTTAAACTTGTTACTGTCAGTTCAACAATTTTACACTAGTTTCTTAACAGTAGCTGCTATACACACATCTCCATGCTGGAAACGTGCGTTTTGGCTTCTTCTAAGCTTATTGTGACGTTTTAAGCTTGTTACTGTCATTTCAACAATTTTACACTAGTTTCTTAACAGTAGCTGCTATACACACATCTCCATGCTGGAAACATGCGTTTCGGCCTCTTCTGGGCTTTTTGTGACGTTTTAAGCATGTTACTGTCATTTCAACAGTTTTACACTAGTTTCTTAACAGTAACTGCTGTACACACATCTCCATGCTGGAAACGTGCGTTTCAGCTTCTTCTATGCTTATTGTGACGTTTCAAGCTTGTTACTGTCATTTCAACAGTTTTACACTAGTTTCTTAACAGTAGCTGCTATACACACATCTCCATGCTGGAAACGTGCGTTTCGGCCTCTTCTGGGCTTTTTGTGACGTTTTAAGCTTGTTACTGTCATTTCAACAGTTTTACACTAGTTTCTTAACAGTAGCTGCTATACACACATCTCCATGCTGGAAACGTGCGTTTCGGCCTCTTCTGGGCTTTTTGTGACGTTTTAAGCATGTTACTGTCATTTCAACAGTTTTACACTAGTTTCTTAACAGTAGCTGCTATACACACATCTCCATGCTGGAAACGTGCGTTTCGGCCTCTTCTAAGCTTATTGTGACGTTTTAAGCTTGTTACTGTCATTTCAACAGTTTTACACTAGTTTCTTAACAGTAGCTGCTATACACACATCTCCATGCTGGAAACGTGCGTTTCGGCTTCTTCTAAGCTTATTGTGACGTTTTAAGCTTGTTACTGTCATTTCAACAGTTTTACACTAGTTTCTTAACAGTAGCTGCTATACACACATCTCCATGCTGGAAACATGCGTTTCGGCCTCTTCTGGGCTTTTTGTGACGTTTTAAGCATGTTACTGTCATTTCAACAGTTTTACACTAGTTTCTTAACAGTAGCTGCTGTACACTCATCTCCATGCTGGAAACGTGCGTTTCAGCTTCTTCTATGCTTATTGTGACGTTTTAAGCTTGTTACTGTCATTTCAACAGTTTTACACTAGTTTCTTAACAGTAGCTGCTATACACACATCTCCATGCTGGAAACGTGCGTTTTGGCCTCTTCTGGGCTTTTGTGACGTTTTAAGCATGTTACTGTCATTTCAACAGTTTTACACTAGTTTCTTAACAGTAGCTGCTATACACACATCTCCATGCTGGAAACGTGCGTTTCGGCCTCTTCTAAGCTTATTGTGACGTTTTAAGCTTGTTACTGTCATTTCAACAGTTTTACACTAGTTTCTTAACAGTAGCTGCTATACACACATCTCCATGCTGGAAACGTGCGTTTCGGCCTCTTCTGGGCTTTTTGTGACGTTTTAAGCATGTTACTGTCATTTCAACAGTTTTACACTAGTTTCTTAACAGTAGCTGCTATACACACATCTCCATGCTGGAAACGTGCGTTTCGGCTTCTTCTAGGCTTATTGTGACGTTTTAAGCTTGTTACTGTCATTTCAACAGTTTTACACTAGTTTCTTAACAGTAGCTGCTATACACACATCTCCATGCTGGAAACGTGCGTTTCGGCCTCTTCTAAGCTTATTGTGACGTTTTAAGCTTGTTACTGTCATTTCAACAGTTTTACACTAGTTTCTTAACAGTAGCTGCTATACACACATCTCCATGCTGGAAACATGCGTTTCGGCCTCTTCTGGGCTTTTTGTGACGTTTTAAGCATGTTACTGTCATTTCAACAGTTTTACACTAGTTTCTTAACAGTAAGCTGCTATACACACATCTCCATGCTGGAAACGTGCGTTTCGGCCTCTTCTAAGCTTATTGTGACGTTTTAAGCTTGTTACTGTCATTTCAACAGTTTTACACTAGTTTCTTAACAGTAGCTGCTATGCACACATCTCTATGCTGGAAACGTGCGTTTCGGCTTCTTCTAAGCTTATTGTGACGTTTTAAGCTTGTTACTGTCATTTCAACAGTTTTACACTAGTTTCTTAACAGTAGCTGCTATACACACATCTCCATGCTGGAAACGTGCGTTTCGGCCTCTTCTGGGCTTTTTGTGACGTTTTAAGCTTGTTACTGTCATTTCAACAGTTTTACACTAGTTTCTTAACAGTAGCTGCTATACACACATCTCCATGCTGGAAACGTGCGTTTCGGCCTCTTCTAAGCTTATTGTGACGTTTTAAGCTTGTTACTGTCATTTCAACAGTTTTACACTAGTTTCTTAACAGTAGCTGCTATACACACATCTCCATGCTGGAAACGTGCGTTTCGGCCTCTTCTGGGCTTTTTGTGACGTTTTAAGCATGTTACTGTCATTTCAACAGTTTTACACTAGTTTCTTAACAGTAGCTGCTATACACACATCTCCATGCTGGAAACGTGCGTTTCGGCCTCTTCTGGGCTTTTTGTGACGTTTTAAGCTTGTTACTGTCATTTCAACAGTTTTACACTAGTTTCTTAACAGTAGCTGCTATACACACATCTCCATGCTGGAAACGTGCGTTTCGGCCTCTTCTAAGCTTATTGTGACGTTTTAAGCTTGTTACTGTCATTTCAACAGTTTTACACTAGTTTCTTAACAGTAGCTGCTATACACACATCTCCATGCTGGAAACGTGCGTTTCGGCCTCTTCTGGGCTTTTTGTGACGTTTTAAGCATGTTACTGTCATTTCAACAGTTTTACACTAGTTTCTTAACAGTAGCTGCTATACACACATCTCCATGCTGGAAACGTGCGTTTTGGCCTCTTCTAAGCTTATTGTGACGTTTTAAGCTTGTTACTGTCATTTCAACAACTTTACACTAGTTTCTTAACAGTAGCTGCTATACACACATCTCCATGCTGGAAACGTGCGTTTCGGCCTCTTCTAAGCTTATTGTGACGTTTTAAGCTTGTTACTGTCATTTCAACAGTTTTACACTAGTTTCTTAACAGTAGCTGCTATACACACATCTCCATGCTGGAAACGTGCGTTTCGGCCTCTTCTGGGCTTTTTGTGACGTTTTAAGCTTGTTACTGTCATTTCAACAGTTTTACACTAGTTTCTTAACAGTAGCTGCTATACACACATCTCCATGCTGGAAACGTGCGTTTCGGCCTCTTCTGGGCTTTTTGTGACGTTTTAAGCATGTTACTGTCATTTCAACAGTTTTACACTAGTTTCTTAACAGTAGCTGCTATACACACATCTCCATGCTGGAAACGTGCGTTTTGGCTTCTTCTAAGCTTATTGTGACGTTTTAAGCTTGTTACTGTCATTTCAACAGTTTTACACTAGTTTCTTAACAGTAGCTGCTATACACACATCTCCATGCTGGAAACGTGCGTTTCGGCTTCTTCTAAGCTTATTGTGACGTTTTAAGCATGTTACTGTCATTTCAACAGTTTTACACTAGTTTCTTAACAGTAGCTGCTATACACACATCTCCATGCTGGAAACGTGCGTTTCGGCCTCTTCTAAGCTTTTTGTGACGTTTTAAGCTTGTTACTGTCATTTCAACAGTTTTACACTAGTTTCTTAACAGTAGCTGCTATACACACATCTCCATGCTGGAAACGTGCGTTTCGGCCTCTTCTGGGCTTTTTGTGACGTTTTAAGCATGTTACTGTCATTTCAACAATTTTACACTAGTTTCTTAACAGAAGCTGCTATACACAAATCTCCATGCTGGAAACGTGCGTTTCGGCCTCTTCTAAGCTTATTGTGACGTTTTAAGCTTGTTACTGTCATTTCAACAATTTTACACTAGTTTCTTAACAGTAGCTGCTATACACACATCTCCATGCTGGAAACGTGCGTTTCGGCCTCTTCTGGGCTTTTTGTGACGTTTTAAGCTTGTTACTGTCATTTCAACAATTTTACACTAGTTTCTTAACAGTAGCTGCTATACACACATCTCCATGCTGGAAACGTGCGTTTCGGCCTCTTCTGGGCTTTTTGTGACGTTTTAAGCTTGTTACTGTCATTTCAACAGTTTTACACTAGTTTCTTAACAGTAGCTGCTATACACACATCTCCATGCTGGAAACGTGCGTTTCGGCCTCTTCTAAGCTTATTGTGACGTTTTAAGCTTGTTACTGTCATTTCAACAGTTTTACACTAGTTTCTTAACAGTAGCTGCTATACACACATCTCCATGCTGGAAACGTGCGTTTCGGCCTCTTCTGGGCTTATTGTGACGTTTTAAGCTTGTTACTGTCATTTCAACAGTTTTACACTAGTTTCTTAACAGTAGCTGCTATACACACATCTCCATGCTGGAAACGTGCGTTTCGGCCTCTTCTAAGCTTATTGTGACGTTTTAAGCTTGTTACTGTCATTTCAACAATTTTACACTAGTTTCTTAACAGTAGCTGCTATACACACATCTCCATGCTGGAAACATGCGTTTCGGCCTCTTCTGGGCTTTTTGTGACGTTTTAAGCATGTTACTGACATTTCAACAGTTTTACACTAGTTTCTTAACAGTAACTGCTGTACACACATCTCCATGCTGGAAACGTGCGTTTCAGCTTCTTCTATGCTTATTGTGACGTTTCAAGCTTGTTACTGTCATTTCAACAGTTTTACACTAGTTTCTTAACAGTAGCTGCTATGCACACATCTCTATGCTGGAAACGTGTGTTTCGGCGTCTTCTGGGCTTTTTGTGACGTTTTAAGCATGTTACTGTTATTTCAACAGTTTTACACTAGTTTCTTAACAGTAGCTGCTATACACACATCTCCATGCTGGAAACGTGCGTTTTGGCCTCTTCTGGGCTTTTGTGACATTTTAAGCATGTTACTGTCATTTCAACAGTTTTACACTAGTTTCTTAACAGTATCTGCTATACACACATCTCTATGCTGGAAACGTGCATTTCAGCCTCTTCTAAGCTTTTTGTGACGTTTCAAGCTTGTTACTGTCATTTCAACAGTTTTACACTAGTTTCTTAACAGTAGCTGCTATACACACATCTCCATGCTGGAAACGTGCGTTTCGGCCTCTTCTGGGCTTTTTGTGACGTTTTAAGCATGTTACTGTCATTTCAACAGTTTTACACTAGTTTCTTAACAGTAGCTGCTATACACACATCTCCATGCTGGAAACGTGCGTTTCGGCCTCTTCTAAGCTTATTGTGACGTTTTAAGCTTGTTACTGTCATTTCAACAGTTTTACACTAGTTTCTTAACAGTAGCTGCTATACACACATCTCCATGCTGGAAACGTGCGTTTCGGCCTCTTCTGGGCTTTTTGTGACGTTTTAAGCATGTTACTGTCATTTCAACAGTTTTACACTAGTTTCTTAACAGTAGCTGCTATACACACATCTCCATGCTGGAAACGTGCGTTTCGGCCTCTTCTAAGCTTATTGTGACGTTTCAAGCTTGTTACTGTCATTTCAACAGTTTTACACTAGTTTCTTAACAGTAGCTGCTATACACACATCTCCATGCTGGAAACGTGCGTTTCGGCCTCTTCTAAGCTTATTGTGACGTTTTAAGCTTGTTACTGTCATTTCAACAGTTTTACACTAGTTTCTTAACAGTAGCTGCTATACACACATCTCCATGCTGGAAACATGCGTTTCGGCCTCTTCTGGGCTTTTTGTGACGTTTTAAGCATGTTACTGTCATTTCAACAGTTTTACACTAGTTTCTTAACAGTAACTGCTATACACACATCTCCATGCTGGAAACGTGCGTTTCAGCCTCTTCTATGCTTATTGTGACGTTTCAAGCTTGTTACTGTCATTTCAACAGTTTTACACTAGTTTCTTAACAGTAGCTGCTATGCACACATCTCTATGCTGGAAACGTGCGTTTCGGCCTCTTCTGGGCTTTTTGTGACGTTTTAAGCATGTTACTGTCATTTCAACAGTTTTACACTAGTTTCTTAACAGTAGCTGCTATACACACATCTCCATGCTGGAAACGTGCGTTTTGGCCTCTTCTGGGCTTTTTGTGACGTTTTAAGCATGTTACTGTCATTTCAACAGTTTTACACTAGTTTCTTAACAGTAGCTGCTATACACACATCTCCATGCTGGAAACGTGCGTTTCGGCTTCTTCTAAGCTTATTGTGACGTTTTAAGCTTGTTACTGTCATTTCAACAATTTTACACTAGTTTCTTAACAGTAGCTGCTATACACACATCTCCATGCTGGAAACGTGCGTTTCGGCCTCTTCTAAGCTTATTGTGACGTTTTAAGCTTGTTACTGTCATTTCAACAGTTTTACACTAGTTTCTTAACAGTAGCTGCTATACACACATCTCCATGCTGGAAACGTGCGTTTCGGCCTCTTCTGGGCTTTTTGTGACGTTTTAAGCATGTTACTGTCATTTCAACAGTTTTACACTAGTTTCTTAACAGTAACTGCTATACACACATCTCCATGCTGGAAACGTGCGTTTCAGCTTCTTCTATGCTTATTGTGACGTTTCAAGCTTGTTACTGTCATTTCAACAGTTTTACACTAGTTTCTTAACAGTAGCTGCTATGCACACATCTCCATGCTGGAAACGTGCGTTTCGGCGTCTTCTGGGCTTTTTGTGACGTTTTAAGCATGTTACTGTCATTTCAACAGTTTTACACTAGTTTCTTAACAGTAGCTGCTATACACACATCTCCATGCTGGAAACGTGCGTTTCGGCCTCTTCTGGGCTTTTTGTGACGTTTTAAGCATGTTACTGTCATTTCAACAGTTTTACACTAGTTTCTTAACAGTAGCTGCTATACACAAATCTCCATGCTGGAAACGTGCGTTTCGGCCTCTTCTAAGCTTATTGTGACGTTTTAAGCTTGTTACTGTCATTTCAACAGTTTTACACTAGTTTCTTAACAGTAGCTGCTATGCACACATCTCCATGCTGGAAACGTGCGTTTCGGCTTCTTCTAAGCTTATTGTGACGTTTTAAGCTTGTTACTGTCATTTCAACAGTTTTACACTAGTTTCTTAACAGTAGCTGCTATACACACATCTCCATGCTGGAAACGTGCGTTTCGGCCTCTTCTGGGCTTTTTGTGACGTTTTAAGCATGTTACTGTCATTTCAACAGTTTTACACTAGTTTCTTAACAGTAGCTGCTATACACACATCTCCATGCTGGAAACGTGCGTTTCGGCCTCTTCTATGCTTATTGTGACGTTTTAAGCATGTTACTGTCATTTCAACAGTTTTACACTAGTTTCTTAACAGTAGCTGCTATACACACATCTCCATGCTGGAAACGTGCGTTTCGGCCTCTTCTGGGCTTTTTGTGACGTTTTAAGCATGTTACTGTCATTTCAACAGTTTTACACTAGTTTCTTAACAGTAGCTGCTATACACACATCTCCATGCTGGAAACGTGCGTTTCGGCTTCTTCTAAGCTTATTGTGACGTTTTAAGCTTGTTACTGTCATTTCAACAACTTTACACTAGTTTCTTAACAGTAGCTGCTATACACACATCTCCATGCTGGAAACATGCGTTTCGGCCTCTTCTGGGCTTTTTGTGACGTTTTAAGCATGTTACTGACATTTCAACAGTTTTACACTAGTTTCTTAACAGTAGCTGCTATACACACATCTCCATGCTGGAAACGTGCGTTTCGGCTTCTTCTAAGCTTATTGTGACGTTTCAAGCTTGTTACTGTCATTTCAACAGTTTTACACTAGTTTCTTAACAGTAGCTGCTATACACACATCTCCATGCTGGAAACGTGCGTTTCGGCCTCTTCTAAGCTTATTGTGACGTTTTAAGCTTGTTACTGTCATTTCAACAGTTTTACACTAGTTTCTTAACAGTAGCTGCTATACACACATCTCCATGCTGGAAACATGCGTTTCGGCCTCTTCTGGGCTTTTTGTGACGTTTTAAGCATGTTACTGACATTTCAACAGTTTTACACTAGTTTCTTAACAGTAACTGCTGTACACTCATCTCCATGCTGGAAACGTGCGTTTCAGCTTCTTCTATGCTTATTGTGACGTTTCAAGCTTGTTACTGTCATTTCAACAGTTTTACACTAGTTTCTTAACAGTAGCTGCTATGCACACATCTCTATGCTGGAAACGTGTGTTTCGGCGTCTTCTGGGCTTTTTGTGACGTTTTAAGCATGTTACTGTTATTTCAACAGTTTTACACTAGTTTCTTAACAGTAGCTGCTATACACACATCTCCATGCTGGAAACGTGCGTTTTGGCCTCTTCTGGGCTTTTGTGACATTTTAAGCATGTTACTGTCATTTCAACAGTTTTACACTAGTTTCTTAACAGTATCTGCTATACACACATCTCTATGCTGGAAACGTGCGTTTCAGCCTCTTCTAAGCTTTTTGTGACGTTTCAAGCTTGTTACTGTCATTTCAACAGTTTTACACTAGTTTCTTAACAGTAGCTGCTATACACACATCTCCATGCTGGAAACATGCGTTTCGGCCTCTTCTGGGCTTTTTGTGACGTTTTAAGCATGTTACTGACATTTCAACAGTTTTACACTAGTTTCTTAACAGTAACTGCTGTACACTCATCTCCATGCTGGAAACGTGCGTTTCAGCACTCTTCTATGCTTATTGTGACGTTTTAAGCTTGTTACTGTCATTTCAACAGTTTTACACTAGTTTCTTAACAGTAGCTGCTATACACACATCTCCATGCTGGAAACGTGCGTTTTGGCCTCTTCTGGGCTTTTTGTGACGTTTTAAGCATGTTACTGTCATTTCAACAGTTTTACACTAGTTTCTTAACAGTAGCTGCTATACACACATCTCCATGCTGGAAACGTGCGTTTCGGCTTCTTCTAAGCTTATTGTGACGTTTCAAGCTTGTTACTGTCATTTCAACAGTTTTACACTAGTTTCTTAACAGTAGCTGCTATACACACATCTCCATGCTGGAAACGTGCGTTTTGGCCTCTTCTAAGCTTATTGTGACGTTTTAAGCTGGTCACTGTCATTTCAACAGTTTTACACTAGTTTGTTAACAGTAGCTGCTATACACACATCTCCATGCTGGAAACATGCGTTTCGGCCTCTTCTGGGCTTTTTGTGACGTTTTCAGCATGTTACTGACATTTCAACAGTTTTACACTAGTTTCTTAACAGTAACTGCTGTACACTCATCTCCATGCTGGAAACGTGCGTTTCAGCACCTTCTATGCTTATTGTGACGTTTCAAGCTTGTTACTGTCATTTCAACAGTTTTACACTAGTTTCTTAACAGTAGCTGCTATGCACACATCTCTATGCTGGAAACGTGTGTTTCGGCGTCTTCTGGGCTTTTTGTGACGTTTTAAGCATGTTACTGTTATTTCAACAGTTTTACACTAGTTTCTTAACAGTAGCTGCTATACACACATCTCCATGCTGGAAACGTGCGTTTTGGCCTCTTCTGGGCTTTTGTGACATTTTAAGCATGTTACTGTCATTTCAACAGTTTTACACTAGTTTCTTAACAGTAGCTGCTATACACACATCTCCATGCTGGAAACGTGCGTTTCGGCTTCTTCTAAGCTTATTGTGACGTTTTAAACTTGTTACTGTCAGTTCAAGAATTTTACACTAGTTTCTTAACCGTAGCTGCTATACACACATCTCCATGCTGGAAACGTGCGTTTTGGCCTCTTCTAAGCTTATTGTGACGTTTTAAGCTGGTCACTGTCATTTCAACAGTTTTACACTAGTTTCTTAACAGTAGCTGCTATACACACATCTCCATGCTGGAAACGTGCGTTTCGGCCTCTTCTGGGCTTTTTGTGACGTTTTAAGCATGTTACTGACATTTCAACAGTTTTACACTAGTTTCTTAACAGTAACTGCTGTACACACATCTCCATGCTGGAAACGTGCGTTTCAACTTCTTCTATGCTTATTGTGACGTTTCAAGCTTGTTACTGTCATTTCAACAGTTTTACACTAGTTTCTTAACAGTAGCTGCTATGCACACATCTCTATGCTGGAAACGTGTGTTTCGGCGTCTTCTGGGCTTTTTGTGACGTTTTAAGCATGTTACTGTTATTTCAACAGTTTTACACTAGTTTCTTAACAGTAGCTGCTATACACACATCTCCATGCTGGAAACGTGCGTTTTGGCCTCTTCTGGGCTTTTGTGACATTTTAAGCATGTTACTGTCATTTCAACAGTTTTACACTAGTTTCTTAACAGTAGCTGCTATACGCAAATCTCCATGCTGGAAACGTGCGTTTCGGCCTCTTCTAAGCTTATTGTGACGTTTTAAGCTTGTTACTGTCATTTCAACAGTTTTACACTAGTTTCTTAACAGTAGCTGCTATGCACACATCTCTATGCTGTAAACGTGCGTTTCGGCTTCTTCTAAGCTTAATGTGACGTTTTAAGCTTGTTACTGTCATTTAAACAACTTTACACTAGTTTCTTAACAGTAGCTGCTATACACACATCTCCATGCTGGAAACATGCGTTTCGGCCTCTTCTGGGCTTTTTGTGACGTTTTAAGCATGTTACTGACATTTCAACAGTTTTACACTAGTTTCTTAACAGTAACTGCTGTACACTCATCTCCATGCTGGAAACGTGCGTTTCAGCACCTTCTATGCTTATTGTGACGTTTTAAGCATGTTACTGTTATTTCAACAGTTTTACACTAGTTTCTTAACAGTAGCTGCTATACACACATCTCCATGCTGGAAACGTGCGTTTTGGCCTCTTCTGGGCTTTTGTGACATTTTAAGCATGTTACTGTCATTTCAACAGTTTTACACTAGTTTCTTAACCGTAGCTGCTATCTCCATGCTGGAAACGTGCGTTTCGGCTTCTTCTAAGCTTATTGTGACGTTTTAAGCTTGTTACTGTCATTTAAACAACTTTACACTAGTTTCTTAACAGTAGCTGCTATACACACATCTCCATGCTGGAAACATGCGTTTTGGCCTCTTCTGGGCTTTTTGTGACGTTTTAAGCATGTTACTGACATTTCAACAGTTTTACACTAGTTTCTTAACAGTAACTGCTGTACACTCATCTCCATGCTGGAAACGTGCGTTTCATCTTCTTCTATGCTTATTGTGACGTTTCAAGCTTGTTACTGTCATTTCAACAGTTTTACACTAGTTTCTTAACAGTAGCTGCTATACACACATCTCCATGCTGGAAACGTGCGTTTTGGCCTCTTCTGGGCTTTTTGTGACGTTTTAAGCTTGTTACTGTCATTTCAACAGTTTTACACTAGTTTCTTAACAGTAGCTGATATACACACATCTCCATGCTGGAAACGTGCGTTTCGGCCTCTTCTGGGCTTTTTGTGACGTTTTAAGCATGTTACTGTCATTTCAACAGTTTTACACTAGTTTCTTAACAGTAGCTGCTATACACACATCTCTATGCTGGAAACGTGCATTTCAGCCTCTTCTAAGCTTTTTGTGACGTTTCAAGCTTGTTACTGTCATTTCAACAGTTTTACACTAGTTTCTTAACAGTAGCTGCTATACACACATCTCCATGCTGGAAACGTGCGTTTCGGCCTCTTCTAAGCTTATTGTGACGTTTTAAGCTTGTTACTGTCATTTCAACAGTTTTACACTAGTTTCTTAACAGTAGCTGCTATACACACATTTCCATGCTGGAAACATGCGTTTCGGCCTCTTCTGGGCTTTTTGTGATGTTTTAAGCATGTTACTGTCATTTCAACAATTTTACACTAGTTTCTTAACAGAAGCTGCTATACACAAATCTCCATGCTGGAAACGTGCGTTTTGGCCTCTACTAAGCTTATTGTGACGTTTTAAGCTTGTTAGTGTCATTTCAACAACTTTACACTAGTTTCTTAACAGTAGCTGCTATACACACATCTCCATGCTGGAAACGTGCGTTTCGGCTTCTTCTAAGCTTATTGTGACGTTTTAAACTTGTTACTGTCAGTTCAACAATTTTACACTAGTTTCTTAACAGTAGCTGCTATACACACATCTCCATGCTGGAAACGTGCTTTTCGGCCTCTTCTGGGCTTTTTGTGACGTTTTAAGCATGTTACTGTCATTTCATCGGTTTTACACTAGTTTCATAACAGTAGCTGCTATACACACATTTCCATGCTGGAAACGTGCGTTTCGGCCTCTTCTGGGCTTTTTGTGATGTTTGAAGCATGTTACTGTCATTTCAACAGTTTTACACTAGTTTCTTAACAGTAGCTGCTATACACACATCTCCATGCTGGAAACGTGCGTTTTGGCTTCTTCTAAACTTATTGTGACGTTTTAAGCTTGTTACTGTCATTTCAACAGTTTTACACTAGTTTCTTAACAGTAGCTGCTGTACACTCATCTCCATGCTGGAAACGTGCGTTTCGGCTTCTTCTAAGCTTATTGTGACGTTTTAAGCATGTTACTGTCATTTCAACAGTTTTACACTAGTTTCTTAACAGTAGCTGCTATACACACATCTCTATGCTGGAAACGTGCATTTCAGCCTCTTCTAAGCTTTTTGTGACGTTTCAAGCTTGTTACTGTCATTTCAACAGTTTTACACTAGTTTCTTAACAGTAGCTGCTATACACACATCTCCATGCTGGAAACATGCGTTTCGGCCTCTTCTGGGCTTTTTGTGATGTTTTAAGCATGTTACTGTCATTTCAACAATTTTACACTAGTTTCTTAACAGAAGCTGCTATACACAAATCTCCATGCTGGAAACGTGCGTTTTGGCCTCTTCTAAGCTTATTGTTACGTTTCAAGCTTGTTACTGTCATTTCAACAACTTTACACTAGTTTCTTAACAGTAGCTGCTATACACACATCTCCATGCTGGAAACATGCGTTTCGGCCTCTTCTGGGCTTTTTGTGATGTTTTAAGCATGTTACTGTCATTTCAACAATTTTACACTAGTTTCTTAACAGAAGCTGCTATACACAAATCTCCATGCTGGAAACGTGCGTTTTGGCCTCTTCTAAGCTTATTGTGACGTTTTAAGCTTGTTACTGTCATTTCAACAGTTTTACACTAGTTTCTTAACAGTAGCTGCTATACACACATCTCCATGCTGGAAACGTGCGTTTCGGCTTCTTCTAAGCTTATTGTGACGTTTTAAACTTGTTACTGTCAGTTCAACAATTTTACACTAGTTTCTTAACAGTAGCTGCTATACACACATCTCCATGCTGGAAACGTGCGTTTTGGCTTCTTCTAAGCTTATTGTGACGTTTTAAGCTTGTTACTGTCATTTCAACAGTTTTACACTAGTTTCTTAACAGTAGCTGCTATGCACACATCTCTATGCTGTAAACGTGCGTTTCGGCTTCTTCTAAGCTTATTGTGACGTTTTAAGCTTGTTACTGTCATTTAAACAACTTTACACTAGTTTCTTAACAGTAGCTGCTATACACAAATCTCCATGCTTGAAACATGCGTTTCGGCCTCTTCTGGGCTTTTTGTGACGTTTTAAGCATGTTACTGACATTTCAACAGTTTTACACTAGTGTCTTAACAGTAACTGCTGTACACACATCTCCATGCTGGAAACGTGCGTTTCAGCTTCTTCTATGCTTATTGTGACGTTTCAAGCTTGTTACTGTCATTTCAACAGTTTTACACTAGTTTCTTAACAGTAGCTGCTATGCACACATCTCTATGCTGGAAACGTGTGTTTCGGCGTCTTCTGGGCTTTTTTTGACGTTTTAAGCATGTTACTGTTATTTCAACAGTTTTACACTAGTTTCTTAACAGTAGCTGCTATACACACATCTCCATGCTGGAAACGTGCGTTTTGGCCTCTTCTGGGCTTTTGTGACATTTTAAGCATGTTACTGTCATTTCAACAGTTTTACACTAGTTTCTTAACAGTATCTGCTATACACACATCTCTATGCTGGAAACGTGCATTTCAGCCTCTTCTAAGCTTTTTGTGACGTTTCAAGCTTGTTACTGTCATTTCAACAGTTTTACACTAGTTTCTTAACAGTAACTGCTGTACACTCATCTCTATGCTGGAAACATGCGTTTCGGCCTCTTCTGGGCTTTTTGTGACGTTTTAAGCATGTTACTGACATTTCAACAGTTTTACACTAGTTTCTTAACAGTAACTGCTGTACACTCATCTCCATGCTGGAAACGTGCGTTTCAGCACCTTCTATGCTTATTGTGACGTTTTAAGCATGTTACTGTTATTTCAACAGTTTTACACTAGTTTCTTAACAGTAGCTGCTATACACACATCTCTATGCTGGAAACGTGCGTTTTGGCCTCTTCTGGGCTTTTGTGACATTTTAAGCATGTTACTGTCATTTCAACAGTTTTACACTAGTTTCTTAACCGTAGCTGCTATCTCCATGCTGGAAACGTGCGTTTCGGCTTCTTCTAAGCTTATTGTGACGTTTCAAGCTTGTTACTGTCATTTCAACAGTTTTACACTAGTTTCTTAACAGTAGCTGCTATACACACATCTCCATGCTGGAAACGTGCGTTTTGGCCTCTTCTAAGCTTATTGTGACGTTTTAAGCTGGTCACTGTCATTTCAACAGTTTTACACTAGTTTGTTAACAGTAGCTGCTATACACACATCTCCATGCTGGAAACATGCGTTTCGGCCTCTTCTGGGCTTTTTGTGACGTTTTCAGCATGTTACTGACATTTCAACAGTTTTACACTAGTTTCTTAACAGTAACTGCTGTACACTCATCTCCATGCTGGAAACGTGCGTTTCAGCACCTTCTATGCTTATTGTGACGTTTCAAGCTTGTTACTGTCATTTCAACAGTTTTACACTAGTTTCTTAACAGTAGCTGCTATGCACACATCTCTATGCTGGAAACGTGTGTTTCGGCGTCTTCTGGGCTTTCTGTGACGTTTTAAGCATGTTACTGTTATTTCAACAGTTTTACACTAGTTTCTTAACAGTAGCTGCTATACACACATCTCCATGCTGGAAACGTGCGTTTTGGCCTCTTCTGGGCTTTTGTGACATTTTAAGCATGTTACTGTCATTTCAACAGTTTTACACTAGTTTCTTAACAGTAGCTGCTATACACACATCTCCATGCTGGAAACGTGCGTTTCGGCTTCTTCTAAGCTTATTGTGACGTTTTAAACTTGTTACTGTCAGTTCAAGAATTTTACACTAGTTTCTTAACCGTAGCTGCTATCTCCATGCTGGAAACGTGCGTTTTGGCCTCTTCTAAGCTTATTGTGACGTTTTAAGCTGGTCACTGTCATTTCAACAGTTTTACACTAGTTTCTTAACAGTAGCTGCTATACACACATCTCCATGCTGGAAACGTGCGTTTCGGCCTCTTCTGGGCTTTTTGTGACGTTTTAAGCATGTTACTGACATTTCAACAGTTTTACACTAGTTTCTTAACAGTAACTGCTGTACACACATCTCCATGCTGGAAACGTGCGTTTCAACTTCTTCTATGCTTATTGTGACGTTTCAAGCTTGTTACTGTCATTTCAACAGTTTTACACTAGTTTCTTAACAGTAGCTGCTATGCACACATCTCTATGCTGGAAACGTGTGTTTCGGCGTCTTCTGGGCTTTTTGTGACGTTTTAAGCATGTTACTGTTATTTCAACAGTTTTACACTAGTTTCTTAACAGTAGCTGCTATACACACATCTCCATGCTGGAAACGTGCGTTTTGGCCTCTTCTGGGCTTTTGTGACATTTTAAGCATGTTACTGTCATTTCAACAGTTTTACACTAGTTTCTTAACAGTAGCTGCTATACGCAAATCTCCATGCTGGAAACGTGCGTTTCGGCCTCTTCTAAGCTTATTGTGACGTTTTAAGCTTGTTACTGTCATTTCAACAGTTTTACACTAGTTTCTTAACAGTAGCTGCTATGCACACATCTCTATGCTGTAAACGTGCGTTTCGGCTTCTTCTAAGCTTAATGTGACGTTTTAAGCTTGTTACTGTCATTTAAACAACTTTACACTAGTTTCTTAACAGTAGCTGCTATACACACATCTCCATGCTGGAAACATGCGTTTCGGCCTCTTCTGGGCTTTTTGTGACGTTTTAAGCATGTTACTGACATTTCAACAGTTTTACACTAGTTTCTTAACAGTAACTGCTGTACACTCATCTCCATGCTGGAAACGTGCGTTTCAGCACCTTCTATGCTTATTGTGACGTTTTAAGCATGTTACTGTTATTTCAACAGTTTTACACTAGTTTCTTAACAGTAGCTGCTATACACACATCTCCATGCTGGAAACGTGCGTTTTGGCCTCTTCTGGGCTTTTGTGACATTTTAAGCATGTTACTGTCATTTCAACAGTTTTACACTAGTTTCTTAACCGTAGCTGCTATCTCCATGCTGGAAACGTGCGTTTCGGCTTCTTCTAAGCTTATTGTGACGTTTTAAGCTTGTTACTGTCATTTAAACAACTTTACACTAGTTTCTTAACAGTAGCTGCTATACACACATCTCCATGCTGGAAACATGCGTTTTGGCCTCTTCTGGGCTTTTTGTGACGTTTTAAGCATGTTACTGACATTTCAACAGTTTTACACTAGTTTCTTAACAGTAACTGCTGTACACTCATCTCCATGCTGGAAACGTGCGTTTCATCTTCTTCTATGCTTATTGTGACGTTTCAAGCTTGTTACTGTCATTTCAACAGTTTTACACTAGTTTCTTAACAGTAGCTGCTATACACACATCTCCATGCTGGAAACGTGCGTTTTGGCCTCTTTTAAGCTTATTGTGACGTTTTAAGCTGGTCACTGTCATTTCAACAGTTTTACACTAGTTTGTTAACAGTAGCTGCTATACACACATCTCCATGCTGGAAACATGCGTTTCGGCCTCTTCTGGGCTTTTTGTGACGTTTTCAGCATGTTACTGACATTTCAACAGTTTTACACTAGTTTCCTTACAGTAACTGCTGTACACTCATCTCCATGCTGGAAACGTGCGTTTCAGCACCTTCTATGCTTATTGTGACGTTTCAAGCTTGTTACTGTCATTTCAACAGTTTTACACTAGTTTCTTAACAGTAGCTGCTATGCACACATCTCTATGCTGGAAACGTGTGTTTCGGCGTCTTCTGGGCTTTTTGTGACGTTTTAAGCATGTTACTGTTATTTCAACAGTTTTACACTAGTTTCTTAACAGTAGCTGCTATACACACATCTCCATGCTGGAAACGTGCGTTTTGGCCTCTTCTGGGCTTTTGTGACATTTTAAGCATGTTACTGTCATTTCAACAGTTTTACACTAGTTTCTTAACAGTATCTGCTATACACACATCTCTATGCTGGAAACGTGCATTTCAGCCTCTTCTAAGCTTTTTGTGACGTTTCAAGCTTGTTACTGTCATTTCAACAGTTTTACACTAGTTTCTTAACAGTAACTGCTGTACACTCATCTCTATGCTGGAAACATGCGTTTCGGCCTCTTCTGGGCTTTTTGTGACGTTTTAAGCATGTTACTGACATTTCAACAGTTTTACACTAGTTTCTTAACAGTAACTGCTGTACACTCATCTCCATGCTGGAAACGTGCGTTTCAGCACCTTCTATGCTTATTGTGACGTTTTAAGCATGTTACTGTTATTTCAACAGTTTTACACTAGTTTCTTAACAGTAGCTGCTATACACACATCTCCATGCTGGAAACGTGCGTTTTGGCCTCTTCTGGGCTTTTGTGACATTTTAAGCATGTTACTGTCATTTCAACAGTTTTACACTAGTTTCTTAACCGTAGCTGCTATCTCCATGCTGGAAACGTGCGTTTCGGCTTCTTCTAAGCTTATTGTGACGTTTCAAGCTTGTTACTGTCATTTCAACAGTTTTACACTAGTTTCTTAACAGTAGCTGCTATACACACATCTCCATGCTGGAAACGTGCGTTTTGGCCTCTTCTAAGCTTATTGTGACGTTTTAAGCTGGTCACTGTCATTTCAACAGTTTTACACTAGTTTGTTAACAGTAGCTGCTATACACACATCTCCATGCTGGAAACATGCGTTTCGGCCTCTTCTGGGCTTTTTGTGACGTTTTCAGCATGTTACTGACATTTCAACAGTTTTACACTAGTTTCTTAACAGTAACTGCTGTACACTCATCTCCATGCTGGAAACGTGCGTTTCAGCACCTTCTATGCTTATTGTGACGTTTCAAGCTTGTTACTGTCATTTCAACAGTTTTACACTAGTTTCTTAACAGTAGCTGCTATGCACACATCTCTATGCTGGAAACGTGTGTTTCGGCGTCTTCTGGGCTTTTTGTGACGTTTTAAGCATGTTACTGTTATTTCAACAGTTTTACACTAGTTTCTTAACAGTAGCTGCTATACACACATCTCCATGCTGGAAACGTGCGTTTTGGCCTCTTCTGGGCTTTTGTGACATTTTAAGCATGTTACTGTCATTTCAACAGTTTTACACTAGTTTCTTAACAGTAGCTGCTATACACACATCTCCATGCTGGAAACGTGCGTTTCGGCTTCTTCTAAGCTTATTGTGACGTTTTAAACTTGTTACTGTCAGTTCAAGAATTTTACACTAGTTTCTTAACCGTAGCTGCTATCTCCATGCTGGAAACGTGCGTTTTGGCCTCTTCTAAGCTTATTGTGACGTTTTAAGCTGGTCACTGTCATTTCAACAGTTTTACACTAGTTTCTTAACAGTAGCTGCTATACACACATCTCCATGCTGGAAACGTGCGTTTCGGCCTCTTCTGGGCTTTTTGTGACGTTTTAAGCATGTTACTGACATTTCAACAGTTTTACACTAGTTTCTTAACAGTAACTGCTGTACACACATCTCCATGCTGGAAACGTGCGTTTCAACTTCTTCTATGCTTATTGTGACGTTTCAAGCTTGTTACTGTCATTTCAACAGTTTTACACTAGTTTCTTAACAGTAGCTGCTATGCACACATCTCTATGCTGGAAACGTGTGTTTCGGCGTCTTCTGGGCTTTTTGTGACGTTTTAAGCATGTTACTGTTATTTCAACAGTTTTACACTAGTTTCTTAACAGTAGCTGCTATACACACATCTCCATGCTGGAAACGTGCGTTTTGGCCTCTTCTGGGCTTTTGTGACATTTTAAGCATGTTACTGTCATTTCAACAGTTTTACACTAGTTTCTTAACAGTAGCTGCTATACGCAAATCTCCATGCTGGAAACGTGCGTTTCGGCCTCTTCTAAGCTTATTGTGACGTTTTAAGCTTGTTACTGTCATTTCAACAGTTTTACACTAGTTTCTTAACAGTAGCTGCTATGCACACATCTCTATGCTGTAAACGTGCGTTTCGGCTTCTTCTAAGCTTAATGTGACGTTTTAAGCTTGTTACTGTCATTTAAACAACTTTACACTAGTTTCTTAACAGTAGCTGCTATACACACATCTCCATGCTGGAAACATGCGTTTCGGCCTCTTCTGGGCTTTTTGTGACGTTTTAAGCATGTTACTGACATTTCAACAGTTTTACACTAGTTTCTTAACAGTAACTGCTGTACACTCATCTCCATGCTGGAAACGTGCGTTTCAGCACCTTCTATGCTTATTGTGACGTTTTAAGCATGTTACTGTTATTTCAACAGTTTTACACTAGTTTCTTAACAGTAGCTGCTATACACACATCTCCATGCTGGAAACGTGCGTTTTGGCCTCTTCTGGGCTTTTGTGACATTTTAAGCATGTTACTGTCATTTCAACAGTTTTACACTAGTTTCTTAACCGTAGCTGCTATCTCCATGCTGGAAACGTGCGTTTCGGCTTCTTCTAAGCTTATTGTGACGTTTTAAGCTTGTTACTGTCATTTAAACAACTTTACACTAGTTTCTTAACAGTAGCTGCTATACACACATCTCCATGCTGGAAACATGCGTTTTGGCCTCTTCTGGGCTTTTTGTGACGTTTTAAGCATGTTACTGACATTTCAACAGTTTTACACTAGTTTCTTAACAGTAACTGCTGTACACTCATCTCCATGCTGGAAACGTGCGTTTCATCTTCTTCTATGCTTATTGTGACGTTTCAAGCTTGTTACTGTCATTTCAACAGTTTTACACTAGTTTCTTAACAGTAGCTGCTATACACACATCTCCATGCTGGAAACGTGCGTTTTGGCCTCTTTTAAGCTTATTGTGACGTTTTAAGCTGGTCACTGTCATTTCAACAGTTTTACACTAGTTTGTTAACAGTAGCTGCTATACACACATCTCCATGCTGGAAACATGCGTTTCGGCCTCTTCTGGGCTTTTTGTGACGTTTTCAGCATGTTACTGACATTTCAACAGTTTTACACTAGTTTCCTTACAGTAACTGCTGTACACTCATCTCCATGCTGGAAACGTGCGTTTCAGCACCTTCTATGCTTATTGTGACGTTTCAAGCTTGTTACTGTCATTTCAACAGTTTTACACTAGTTTCTTAACAGTAGCTGCTATGCACACATCTCTATGCTGGAAACGTGTGTTTCGGCGTCTTCTGGGCTTTTTGTGACGTTTTAAGCATGTTACTGTTATTTCAACAGTTTTACACTAGTTTCTTAACAGTAGCTGCTATACACACATCTCCATGCTGGAAACGTGCGTTTTGGCCTCTTCTGGGCTTTTGTGACATTTTAAGCATGTTACTGTCATTTCAACAGTTTTACACTAGTTTCTTAACCGTAGCTGCTATCTCCATGCTGGAAACGTGCGTTTTGGCCTCTTCTAAGCTTATTGTGACGTTTTAAGCTGGTCACTGTCATTTCAACAGTTTTACACTAGTTTCTTAACAGTAGCTGATATACACACATCTCCATGCTGGAAACGTGCGTTTCGGCCTCTTCTGGGCTTTTTGTGACGTTTTAAGCATGTTACTGTCATTTCAACAGTTTTACACTAGTTTCTTAACAGTAGCTGCTATACACACATCTCTATGCTGGAAACGTGCATTTCAGCTTCTTCTAAGCTTTTTGTGACGTTTCAAGCTTGTTACTGTCATTTCAACAGTTTTACACTAGTTTCTTAACAGTAGCTGCTATACACACATCTCCATGCTGGAAACGTGCGTTTCGGCCTCTTCTAAGCTTATTGTGACGTTTTAAGCTTGTTACTGTCATTTCAACAGTTTTACACTAGTTTCTTAACAGTAGCTGCTATACACACATTTCCATGCTGGAAACATGCGTTTCGGCCTCTTCTGGGCTTTTTGTGATGTTTTAAGCATGTTACTGTCATTTCAACAATTTTACACTAGTTTCTTAACAGAAGCTGCTATACACAAATCTCCATGCTGGAAACGTGCGTTTTGGCCTCTACTAAGCTTATTGTGACGTTTTAAGCTTGTTAGTGTCATTTCAACAACTTTACACTAGTTTCTTAACAGTAGCTGCTATACACACATCTCCATGCTGGAAACGTGCGTTTCGGCTTCTTCTAAGCTTATTGTGACGTTTTAAACTTGTTACTGTCAGTTCAACAATTTTACACTAGTTTCTTAACAGTAGCTGCTATACACACATCTCCATGCTGGAAACGTGCTTTTCGGCCTCTTCTGGGCTTTTTGTGACGTTTTAAGCATGTTACTGTCATTTCATCGGTTTTACACTAGTTTCATAACAGTAGCTGCTATACACACATTTCCATGCTGGAAACGTGCGTTTCGGCCTCTTCTGGGCTTTTTGTGATGTTTGAAGCATGTTACTGTCATTTCAACAGTTTTACACTAGTTTCTTAACAGTAGCTGCTATACACACATCTCCATGCTGGAAACGTGCGTTTTGGCTTCTTCTAAGCTTATTGTGACGTTTTAAGCTTGTTACTGTCATTTCAACAGTTTTACACTAGTTTCTTAACAGTAGCTGCTGTACACTCATCTCCATGCTGGAGACGTGCGTTTCGGCTTCTTCTAAGCTTATTGTGACGTTTTAAGCTGGTCACTGTCATTTCAACAGTTTTACACTAGTTTCTTAACAGTAGCTGCTATACACACATCTCCATGCTGGAAACGTGCGTTTCGGCCTCTTCTGGGCTTTTTGTGACGTTTTAAGCATGTTACTGACATTTCAACAGTTTTACACTAGTTTCTTAACAGTAACTGCTGTACACACATCTCCATGCTGGAAACGTGCGTTTCAACTTCTTCTATGCTTATTGTGACGTTTCAAGCTTGTTACTGTCATTTCAACAGTTTTACACTAGTTTCTTAACAGTAGCTGCTATGCACACATCTCTATGCTGGAAACGTGTGTTTCGGCGTCTTCTGGGCTTTTTGTGACGTTTTAAGCATGTTACTGTTATTTCAACAGTTTTACACTAGTTTCTTAACAGTAGCTGCTATACACACATCTCCATGCTGGAAACGTGCGTTTTGGCCTCTTCTGGGCTTTTGTGACATTTTAAGCATGTTACTGTCATTTCAACAGTTTTACACTAGTTTCTTAACAGTAGCTGCTATACGCAAATCTCCATGCTGGAAACGTGCGTTTCGGCCTCTTCTAAGCTTATTGTGACGTTTTAAGCTTGTTACTGTCATTTCAACAGTTTTACACTAGTTTCTTAACAGTAGCTGCTATGCACACATCTCTATGCTGTAAACGTGCGTTTCGGCTTCTTCTAAGCTTAATGTGACGTTTTAAGCTTGTTACTGTCATTTAAACAACTTTACACTAGTTTCTTAACAGTAGCTGCTATACACACATCTCCATGCTGGAAACATGCGTTTCGGCCTCTTCTGGGCTTTTTGTGACGTTTTAAGCATGTTACTGACATTTCAACAGTTTTACACTAGTTTCTTAACAGTAACTGCTGTACACTCATCTCCATGCTGGAAACGTGCGTTTCAGCACCTTCTATGCTTATTGTGACGTTTTAAGCATGTTACTGTTATTTCAACAGTTTTACACTAGTTTCTTAACAGTAGCTGCTATACACACATCTCCATGCTGGAAACGTGCGTTTTGGCCTCTTCTGGGCTTTTGTGACATTTTAAGCATGTTACTGTCATTTCAACAGTTTTACACTAGTTTCTTAACCGTAGCTGCTATCTCCATGCTGGAAACGTGCGTTTCGGCTTCTTCTAAGCTTATTGTGACGTTTTAAGCTTGTTACTGTCATTTAAACAACTTTACACTAGTTTCTTAACAGTAGCTGCTATACACACATCTCCATGCTGGAAACATGCGTTTTGGCCTCTTCTGGGCTTTTTGTGACGTTTTAAGCATGTTACTGACATTTCAACAGTTTTACACTAGTTTCTTAACAGTAACTGCTGTACACTCATCTCCATGCTGGAAACGTGCGTTTCATCTTCTTCTATGCTTATTGTGACGTTTCAAGCTTGTTACTGTCATTTCAACAGTTTTACACTAGTTTCTTAACAGTAGCTGCTATACACACATCTCCATGCTGGAAACGTGCGTTTTGGCCTCTTTTAAGCTTATTGTGACGTTTTAAGCTGGTCACTGTCATTTCAACAGTTTTACACTAGTTTGTTAACAGTAGCTGCTATACACACATCTCCATGCTGGAAACATGCGTTTCGGCCTCTTCTGGGCTTTTTGTGACGTTTTCAGCATGTTACTGACATTTCAACAGTTTTACACTAGTTTCCTTACAGTAACTGCTGTACACTCATCTCCATGCTGGAAACGTGCGTTTCAGCACCTTCTATGCTTATTGTGACGTTTCAAGCTTGTTACTGTCATTTCAACAGTTTTACACTAGTTTCTTAACAGTAGCTGCTATGCACACATCTCTATGCTGGAAACGTGTGTTTCGGCGTCTTCTGGGCTTTTTGTGACGTTTTAAGCATGTTACTGTTATTTCAACAGTTTTACACTAGTTTCTTAACAGTAGCTGCTATACACACATCTCCATGCTGGAAACGTGCGTTTTGGCCTCTTCTGGGCTTTTGTGACATTTTAAGCATGTTACTGTCATTTCAACAGTTTTACACTAGTTTCTTAACCGTAGCTGCTATCTCCATGCTGGAAACGTGCGTTTTGGCCTCTTCTAAGCTTATTGTGACGTTTTAAGCTGGTCACTGTCATTTCAACAGTTTTACACTAGTTTCTTAACAGTAGCTGATATACACACATCTCCATGCTGGAAACGTGCGTTTCGGCCTCTTCTGGGCTTTTTGTGACGTTTTAAGCATGTTACTGTCATTTCAACAGTTTTACACTAGTTTCTTAACAGTAGCTGCTATACACACATCTCTATGCTGGAAACGTGCATTTCAGCTTCTTCTAAGCTTTTTGTGACGTTTCAAGCTTGTTACTGTCATTTCAACAGTTTTACACTAGTTTCTTAACAGTAGCTGCTATACACACATCTCCATGCTGGAAACGTGCGTTTCGGCCTCTTCTAAGCTTATTGTGACGTTTTAAGCTTGTTACTGTCATTTCAACAGTTTTACACTAGTTTCTTAACAGTAGCTGCTATACACACATTTCCATGCTGGAAACATGCGTTTCGGCCTCTTCTGGGCTTTTTGTGATGTTTTAAGCATGTTACTGTCATTTCAACAATTTTACACTAGTTTCTTAACAGAAGCTGCTATACACACATCTCCATGCTGGAAACGTGCGTTTTGGCCTCTTCTAAGCTTATTGTGACGTTTTAAGCTTGTTACTGTCATTTCAACAGTTTTACACTAGTTTCTTAACAGTAGCTGCTATACACACATTTCCATGCTGGAAACATGCGTTTCGGCCTCTTCTGGGCTTTTTGTGATGTTTTAAGCATGTTACTGTCATTTCAACAATTTTACACTAGTTTCTTAACAGAAGCTGCTATACACAAATCTCCATGCTGGAAACGTGCGTTTTGGCCTCTACTAAGCTTATTGTGACGTTTTAAGCTTGTTACTGTCATTTCAACAGTTTTACACTAGTTTCTTAACAGTAGCTGCTATGCACACATCTCTATGCTGGAAACGTGTGTTTCGGCGTCTTCTGGGCTTTTTGTGACGTTTTAAGCATGTTACTGTTATTTCAACAGTTTTACACTAGTTTCTTAACAGTAGCTGCTATACACACATCTCCATGCTGGAAACGTGCGTTTTGGCCTCTTCTGGGCTTTTGTGACGTTTTAAGCTTGCTACTGTCATTTCAACAGTTTTACACTAGTTTCTTAACAGTAGCTGCTATACACACATCTCCATGCTGTAAACGTGCGTTTCGGCCTCTTCTGGGCTTTTTGTGATGTTTGAAGCATGTTACTGTCATTTCAACAGTTTTACACTAGTTTCTTAACAGTAGCTGCTATACACACATCTCCATGCTGGAAACGTGCATTTCAGCCTCTTCTAAGCTTTTTGTGACGTTTCAAGCTTGTTACTGTCATTTCAACAGTTTTACACTAGTTTCTTAACAGTAGCTGCTATACACACATCTCCATGCTGGAAACGTGAAGCATGTTACTGTTATTTCAACAGTTTTACACTAGTTTCTTAACAGTAGCTGCTATACACACATCTCCATGCTGGAAACGTGCGTTTTGGCTTCTTCTTAGCTTATTGTGACGTTTTAATCTTGTTACTGTCATTTCAACAGTTTTACAGTAGTTTCTTAACAGTAGCTGCTATACACACATCTCCATGCTGGAAACGTGCGTTTCGGCTTCTTCTAAGCTTATTGTGACGTTTTAAACTTGTTACTGTCAGTTCAACAATTTTACACTAGTTTCTTAACAGTAGCTGCTATACACACATCTCCATGCTGGAAACGTGCTTTTCGGCCTCTTCTGGGCTTTTTGTGACGTTTTAAGCATGTTACTGTCATTTCAACGGTTTTACACTAGTTTCATAAAAGTAGCTGCTATACACACATCTCCATGCTGGAAACGTGCGTTTCGGCCTCTTCTGGGCTTTTTGTGATGTTTGAAGCATGTTACTGTCATTTCAACAGTTTTACACTAGTTTCTTAACAGTAGCTGCTATACACACATCTCCATGCTGGAAACGTGCATTTCAGCCTCTTCTAAGCTTTTTGTGACGTTTCAAGCTTGTTACTGTCATTTCAACAGTTTTACACTAGTTTCTTAACAGTAGCTGCTATACACACATCTCCATGCTGGAAACATGCGTTTCGGCCTCTTCTGGGCTTTTTGTGATGTTTTAAGCATGTTACTGTCATTTCAACAATTTTACACTAGTTTCTTAACAGAAGCTGCTATACACAAATCTCCATGCTGGAAACGTGCGTTTTGGCCTCTTCTAAGCTTATTGTGACGTTTTAAGCTTGTTACTGTCATTTCAACAGTTTTACACTAGTTTCTTAACAGTAGCTGCTATACACACATCTCCATGCTGGAAACGTGCGTTTCGGCTTCTTCTAAGCTTATTGTGACGTTTTAAACTTGTTACTGTCAGTTCAACAATTTTACACTAGTTTCTTAACAGTAGCTGCTATACACACATCTCCATGCTGGAAACGTGCGTTTTGGCTTCTTCTAAGCTTATTGTGACGTTTTAAGCTTGTTACTGTCATTTCAACAATTTTACACTAGTTTCTTAACAGTAGCTGCTATACACAAATCTCCATGCTGGAAACGTGCGTTTCGGCCTCTTCTGAGCTTTTTGTGATGTTTTAAGCTTGTTACTGTCATTTCAACAATTTTACACTAGTTTCTTAACAGTAACTGCTGTACACACATCTCCATGCTGGAAACGTGCGTTTCAGCTTCTTCTATGCTTATTGTGACGTTTCAAGCTTGTTACTGTCATTTCAACAGTTTTACACTAGTTTCTTAACAGTAGCTGCTATGCACACATCTCTATGCTGGAAACGTGTGTTTCGGCGTCTTCTGGGCTTTTTGTGACGTTTTAAGCATGTTACTGTTATTTCAACAGTTTTACACTAGTTTCTTAACAGTAGCTGCTATACACACATCTCCATGCTGGAAACGTGCGTTTTGGCCTCTTCTGGGCTTTTGTGACATTTTAAGCATGTTACTGTCATTTCAACAGTTTTACACTAGTTTCTTAACAGTATCTGCTATACACACATCTCTATGCTGGAAACGTGCATTTCAGCCTCTTCTAAGCTTTTTGTGACGTTTCAAGCTTGTTACTGTCATTTCAACAGTTTTACACTAGTTTCTTAACAGTAACTGCTGTACACTCATCTCCATGCTGGAAACGTGCGTTTCAGCTTCTTCTATGCTTATTGTGACGTTTCAAGCTTGTTACTGTCATTTCAACAGTTTTACACTAGTTTCTTAACAGTAGCTGCTATACACAAATCTCCATGCTGGAAACGTGCGTTTCGGCCTCTTCTAAGCTTATTGTGACGTTTTAAGCTTGTTACTGTCATTTCAACAGTTTTACACTAGTTTCTTAACAGTAGCTGCTATGCACACATCTCTATGCTGTAAACGTGCGTTTCGGCTTCTTCTAAGCTTAATGTGACGTTTTAAGCTTGTTACTGTCATTTAAACAACTTTACACTAGTTTCTTAACAGTAGCTGCTATACACACATCTCCATGCTGGAAACATGCGTTTCGGCCTCTTCTGGGCTTTTTGTGACGTTTTAAGCATGTTACTGACATTTCAACAGTTTTACACTAGTTTCTTAACAGTAACTGCTGTACACTCATCTCCATGCTGGAAACGTGCGTTTCAGCACCTTCTATGCTTATTGTGACGTTTTAAGCATGTTACTGTTATTTCAACAGTTTTACACTAGTTTCTTAACAGTAGCTGCTATACACACATCTCCATGCTGGAAACGTGCGTTTTGGCCTCTTCTGGGCTTTTGTGACATTTTAAGCATGTTACTGTCATTTCAACAGTTTTACACTAGTTTCTTAACCGTAGCTGCTATCTCCATGCTGGAAACGTGCGTTTCGGCTTCTTCTAAGCTTATTGTGACGTTTCAAGCTTGTTACTGTCATTTCAACAGTTTTACACTAGTTTCTTAACAGTAGCTGCTATACACACATCTCCATGCTGGAAACATGCGTTTCGGCCTCTTCTGGGCTTTTTGTGACGTTTTCAGCATGTTACTGACATTTCAACAGTTTTACACTAGTTTCTTAACAGTAACTGCTGTACACTCATCTCCATGCTGGAAACGTGCGTTTCAGCACCTTCTATGCTTATTGTGACGTTTCAAGCTTGTTACTGTCATTTCAACAGTTTTACACTAGTTTCTTAACAGTAGCTGCTATGCACACATCTCTATGCTGGAAACGTGTGTTTCGGCGTCTTCTGGGCTTTTTGTGACGTTTTAAGCATGTTACTGTTATTTCAACAGTTTTACACTAGTTTCTTAACAGTAGCTGCTATACACACATCTCCATGCTGGAAACGTGCGTTTTGGCCTCTTCTGGGCTTTTGTGACATTTTAAGCATGTTACTGTCATTTCAACAGTTTTACACTAGTTTCTTAACAGTAGCTGCTATACACACATCTCCATGCTGGAAACGTGCGTTTCGGCTTCTTCTAAGCTTATTGTGACGTTTTAAACTTGTTACTGTCAGTTCAAGAATTTTACACTAGTTTCTTAACCGTAGCTGCTATCTCCATGCTGGAAACGTGCGTTTTGGCCTCTTCTAAGCTTATTGTGACGTTTTAAGCTGGTCACTGTCATTTCAACAGTTTTACACTAGTTTCTTAACAGTAGCTGCTATACACACATCTCCATGCTGGAAACGTGCGTTTCGGCCTCTTCTGGGCTTTTTGTGACGTTTTAAGCATGTTACTGTCATTTCAACAGTTTTACACTAGTTTCTTAACAGTAGCTGCTATACACACATCTCTATGCTGGAAACGTGCATTTCAGCCTCTTCTAAGCTTTTTGTGACGTTTCAAGCTTGTTACTGTCATTTCAACAGTTTTACACTAGTTTCTTAACAGTAGCTGCTATACACACATCTCCATGCTGGAAACGTGCGTTTCGGCCTCTTCTGGGCTTTTTGTGACGTTTTAAGCATGTTACTGTCATTTCAACAGTTTTACACTAGTTTCTTAACAGTAGCTGCTATACACACATCTCTATGCTGGAAACGTGCATTTCAGCCTCTTCTAAGCTTTTTGTGACGTTTCAAGCTTGTTACTGTCATTTCAACAGTTTTACACTAGTTTCTTAACAGTAGCTGCTATGCACACATCTCTATGCTGGAAACGTGTGTTTCGGCGTCTTCTGGGCTTTTTGTGACGTTTTAAGCATGTTACTGTTATTTCAACAGTTTTACACTAGTTTCTTAACAGTAGCTGCTATACACACATCTCTATGCTGGAAACGTGCATTTCAGCCTCTTCTAAGCTTTTTGTGACGTTTCAATCTTGTTACTGTCATTTCAACAGTTTTACACTAGTTTCTTAACAGTAGCTGCTATACACACATCTCCATGCTGGAAACGTGCGTTTCGGCCTCTTCTAAGCTTATTGTGACGTTTTAAGCTTGTTACTGTCATTTCAACAGTTTTACACTAGTTTCTTAACAGTAGCTGCTATACACACATTTCCATGCTGGAAACATGCGTTTCGGCCTCTTCTGGGCTTTTTGTGATGTTTTAAGCATGTTACTGTCATTTCAACAATTTTACACTAGTTTCTTAACAGAAGCTGCTATACACAAATCTCCATGCTGGAAACGTGCGTTTTGGCCTCTACTAAGCTTATTGTGACGTTTTAAGCTTGTTACTGTCATTTCAACAGTTTTACACTAGTTTCTTAACAGTAGCTGCTATGCACACATCTCTATGCTGGAAACGTGTGTTTCGGCGTCTTCTGGGCTTTTTGTGACGTTTTAAGCATGTTACTGTTATTTCAACAGTTTTACACTAGTTTCTTAACAGTAGCTGCTATACACACATCTCCATGCTGGAAACGTGCGTTTTGGCCTCTTCTGGGCTTTTGTGACGTTTTAAGCTTGCTACTGTCATTTCAACAGTTTTACACTAGTTTCTTAACAGTAGCTGCTATACACACATCTCCATGCTGTAAACGTGCGTTTCGGCCTCTTCTGGGCTTTTTGTGATGTTTGAAGCATGTTACTGTCATTTCAACAGTTTTACACTAGTTTCTTAACAGTAGCTGCTATACACACATCTCCATGCTGGAAACGTGCATTTCAGCCTCTTCTAAGCTTTTTGTGACGTTTCAAGCTTGTTACTGTCATTTCAACAGTTTTACACTAGTTTCTTAACAGTAGCTGCTATACACACATCTCCATGCTGGAAACGTGAAGCATGTTACTGTTATTTCAACAGTTTTACACTAGTTTCTTAACAGTAGCTGCTATACACACATCTCCATGCTGGAAACGTGCGTTTTGGCTTCTTCTTAGCTTATTGTGACGTTTTAATCTTGTTACTGTCATTTCAACAGTTTTACAGTAGTTTCTTAACAGTAGCTGCTATACACACATCTCCATGCTGGAAACGTGCGTTTCGGCTTCTTCTAAGCTTATTGTGACGTTTTAAACTTGTTACTGTCAGTTCAACAATTTTACACTAGTTTCTTAACAGTAGCTGCTATACACACATCTCCATGCTGGAAACGTGCTTTTCGGCCTCTTCTGGGCTTTTTGTGACGTTTTAAGCATGTTACTGTCATTTCAACGGTTTTACACTAGTTTCATAAAAGTAGCTGCTATACACACATCTCCATGCTGGAAACGTGCGTTTCGGCCTCTTCTGGGCTTTTTGTGATGTTTGAAGCATGTTACTGTCATTTCAACAGTTTTACACTAGTTTCTTAACAGTAGCTGCTATACACACATCTCCATGCTGGAAACGTGCATTTCAGCCTCTTCTAAGCTTTTTGTGACGTTTCAAGCTTGTTACTGTCATTTCAACAGTTTTACACTAGTTTCTTAACAGTAGCTGCTATACACACATCTCCATGCTGGAAACGTGAAGCATGTTACTGTCATTTCAACAGTTTTACACTAGTTTCTTAACAGTAGCTGCTATACACACATCTCCATGCTGGAAACGTGCGTTTTGGCTTCTTCTAAGCTTATTGTGACGTTTTAAGCTTGTTACTGTCATTTCAACAGTTTTACACTAGTTTCTTAACAGTAGCTGCTATACACACATCTCCATGCTGGAAACGTGCATTTCAGCCTCTTCTAAGCTTTTTGTGACGTTTCAAGCTTGTTACTGTCATTTCAACAGTTTTACACTAGTTTCTTAACAGTAGCTGCTGTACACTCATCTCCATGCTGGAAACGTGCGTTTCGGCTTCTTCTAAGCTTATTGTGACGTTTTAAGCATGTTACTGTCATTTCAACAGTTTTACACTAGTTTCTTAACAGTAGCTGCTATACACACATCTCTATGCTGGAAACGTGCATTTCAGCCTCTTCTAAGCTTTTTGTGACGTTTCAAGCTTGTTACTGTCATTTCAACAGTTTTACACTAGTTTCTTAACAGTAGCTGCTATACACACATCTCCATGCTGGAAACATGCGTTTCGGCCTCTTCTGGGCTTTTTGTGATGTTTTAAGCATGTTACTGTCATTTCAACAATTTTACACTAGTTTCTTAACAGAAGCTGCTATACACAAATCTCCATGCTGGAAACGTGCGTTTTGGCCTCTTCTAAGCTTATTGTGACGTTTTAAGCTTGTTACTGTCATTTCAACAGTTTTACACTAGTTTCTTAACAGTAGCTGCTATACACACATCTCCATGCTGGAAACGTGCGTTTCGGCTTCTTCTAAGCTTATTGTGACGTTTTAAACTTGTTATTGTCAGTTCAACAATTTTACACTAGTTTCTTAACAGTAGCTGCTATACACACATCTCCATGCTGGAAACGTGCGTTTTGGCTTCTTCTAAGCTTATTGTGACGTTTTAAGCTTGTTACTGTCATTTCAACAATTTTACACTAGTTTCTTAACAGTAGCTGCTATACACAAATCTCCATGCTGGAAACGTGCGTTTCGGCCTCTTCTGAGCTTTTTGTGATGTTTTAAGCTTGTTACTGTCATTTCAACAATTTTACACTAGTTTCTTAACAGAAGCTGCTATACACAAATCTCCATGCTGGAAACGTGCGTTTCGGCCTCTTCTAAGCTTATTGTGACGTTTTAAGCTTGTTACTGTCATTTCAACAGTTTTACACTAGTTTCTTAACAGTAGCTGCTATGCACACATCTCTATGCTGTAAACGTGCGTTTCGGCTTCTTCTAAGCTTATTGTGACGTTTTAAGCTTGTTACTGTCATTTAAACAACTTTACACTAGTTTCTTAACAGTAGCTGCTATACACAAATCTCCATGCTGGAAACATGCGTTTCGGCCTCTTCTGGGCTTTTTGTGACGTTTTAAGCATGTTACTGACATTTCAACAGTTTTACACTAGTTTCTTAACAGTAACTGCTGTACACACATCTCCTTGCTGGAAACGTGCGTTTCAGCTTCTTCTATGCTTATTGTGACGTTTCAAGCTTGTTACTGTCATTTCAACAGTTTTACACTAGTTTCTTAACAGTAGCTGCTATGCACACATCTCTATGCTGTAAACGTGCGTTTCGGCTTCTTCTAAGCTTAATGTGACGTTTTAAGCTTGTTACTGTCATTTAAACAACTTTACACTAGTTTCTTAACAGTAGCTGCTATACACACATCTCCATGCTGGAAACATGCGTTTCGGCCTCTTCTGGGCTTTTTGTGACGTTTTAAGCATGTTACTGACATTTCAACAGTTTTACACTAGTTTCTTAACAGTAACTGCTGTACACTCATCTCCATGCTGGAAACGTGCGTTTCAGCACCTTCTATGCTTATTGTGACGTTTTAAGCATGTTACTGTTATTTCAACAGTTTTACACTAGTTTCTTAACAGTAGCTGCTATACACACATCTCCATGCTGGAAACGTGCGTTTTGGCCTCTTCTGGGCTTTTGTGACATTTTAAGCATGTTACTGTCATTTCAACAGTTTTACACTAGTTTCTTAACCGTAGCTGCTATCTCCATGCTGGAAACGTGCGTTTCGGCTTCTTCTAAGCTTATTGTGACGTTTCAAGCTTGTTACTGTCATTTCAACAGTTTTACACTAGTTTCTTAACAGTAGCTGCTATACACACATCTCCATGCTGGAAACGTGCGTTTTGGCCTCTTCTAAGCTTATTGTGACGTTTTAAGCTGGTCACTGTCATTTCAACAGTTTTACACTAGTTTGTTAACAGTAGCTGCTATACACACATCTCCATGCTGGAAACATGCGTTTCGGCCTCTTCTGGGCTTTTTGTGACGTTTTCAGCATGTTACTGACATTTCAACAGTTTTACACTAGTTTCTTAACAGTAACTGCTGTACACTCATCTCCATGCTGGAAACGTGCGTTTCAGCACCTTCTATGCTTATTGTGACGTTTCAAGCTTGTTACTGTCATTTCAACAGTTTTACACTAGTTTCTTAACAGTAGCTGCTATGCACACATCTCTATGCTGGAAACGTGTGTTTCGGCGTCTTCTGGGCTTTTTGTGACGTTTTAAGCATGTTACTGTTATTTCAACAGTTTTACACTAGTTTCTTAACAGTAGCTGCTATACACACATCTCCATGCTGGAAACGTGCGTTTTGGCCTCTTCTAAGCTTATTGTGACGTTTTAAACTTGTTACTGTCAGTTCAAGAATTTTACACTAGTTTCTTAACCGTAGCTGCTATCTCCATGCTGGAAACGTGCGTTTTGGCCTCTTCTAAGCTTATTGTGACGTTTTAAGCTGGTCACTGTCATTTCAACAGTTTTACACTAGTTTCTTAACAGTAGCTGCTATACACACATCTCCATGCTGGAAACGTGCATTTCGGCCTCTTCTGGGCTTTTTGTGACGTTTTAAGCATGTTACTGTCATTTCAACAGTTTTACACTAGTTTCTTAACAGTAGCTGCTATACACACATGTCTATGCTGGAAACGTGCATTTCAGCCTCTTCTAAGCTTTTTGTGACGTTTCAAGCTTGTTACTGTCATTTCAACAGTTTTACACTAGTTTCTTAACAGTAGCTGCTATACACACATCTCCATGCTGGAAACGTGCGTTTCGGCCTCTTCTGGGCTTTTTGTGACGTTTTAAGCATGTTACTGTCATTTCAACAGTTTTACACTAGTTTCTTAACAGTAGCTGCTATACACACATCTCTATGCTGGAAACGTGCATTTCAGCCTCTTCTAAGCTTTTTGTGACGTTTCAAGCTTGTTACTGTCATTTCAACAGTTTTACACTAGTTTCTTAACAGTAGCTGCTATGCACACATCTCTATGCTGGAAACGTGTGTTTCGGCGTCTTCTGGGCTTTTTGTGACGTTTTAAGCATGTTACTGTTATTTCAACAGTTTTACACTAGTTTCTTAACAGTAGCTGCTATACACACATCTCTATGCTGGAAACGTGCATTTCAGCCTCTTCTAAGCTTTTTGTGACGTTTCAAGCTTGTTACTGTCATTTCAACAGTTTTACACTAGTTTCTTAACAGTAGCTGCTATACACACATCTCCATGCTGGAAACGTGCGTTTCGGCCTCTTCTAAGCTTATTGTGACGTTTTAAGCTTGTTACTGTCATTTCAACAGTTTTACACTAGTTTCTTAACAGTAGCTGCTATACACACATTTCCATGCTGGAAACATGCGTTTCGGCCTCTTCTGGGCTTTTTGTGATGTTTTAAGCATGTTACTGTCATTTCAACAATTTTACACTAGTTTCTTAACAGAAGCTGCTATACACAAATCTCCATGCTGGAAACGTGCGTTTTGGCCTCTACTAAGCTTATTGTGACGTTTTAAGCTTGTTACTGTCATTTCAACAGTTTTACACTAGTTTCTTAACAGTAGCTGCTATGCACACATCTCTATGCTGGAAACGTGTGTTTCGGCGTCTTCTGGGCTTTTTGTGACGTTTTAAGCATGTTACTGTTATTTCAACAGTTTTACACTAGTTTCTTAACAGTAGCTGCTATACACACATCTCCATGCTGGAAACGTGCGTTTTGGCCTCTTCTGGGCTTTTGTGACGTTTTAAGCTTGCTACTGTCATTTCAATAGTTTTACACTAGTTTCTTAACAGTAGCTGCTATACACACATCTCCATGCTGTAAACGTGCGTTTCGGCCTCTTCTGGGCTTTTAGTGACGTTTTAAGCATGTTACTGACATTTCAACAGTTTTACACTAGTTTCTTAACAGTAACTGCTGTACACTCATCTCCATGCTGGAAACGTGCGTTTCAGCTTCTTCTATGCTTATTGTGACGTTTCAAGCTTGTTACTGTCATTTCAACAGTTTTACACTAGTTTCTTAACAATAGCTGCTATACACACATCTCCATGCTGGAAACGTGCGTTTTGGCCTCTTCTAAGCTTATTGTGACGTTTTAAGCTTGTTACTGTCATTTCAACAGTTTTACACTAGTTTCTTAAATGTAGCTGCTATACACACATCTCCATGCTGGAAACGTGCGTTTCGGCTTCTTCTAAGCTTATTGTGACGTTTTAAACTTGTTACTGTCAGTTCAACAATTTTACACTAGTTTCTTAACAGTAGCTGCTATACACACATCTCCATGCTGGAAACGTGCGTTTTGGCTTCTTCTAAGCTTATTGTGACGTTTTAAGCTTGTTACTGTCATTTCAACAATTTTACACTAGTTTCTTAACAGAAGCTGCTGTACACAAATCTCCATGCTGGAAACGTGCGTTTTGGCCTCTTCTAAGCTTATTGTGACGTTTTAAGCTTGTTACTGTCATTTCAACAGTTTTACACTAGTTTCTTAACAGTAGCTGCTATACACACATCTCCATGCTGGAAACGTGCTTTTCGGCCTCTTCTGGGCTTTTTGTGACGTTTTAAGCATGTTACTGTCATTTCAACGGTTTTACACTAGTTTCATAAAAGTAGCTGCTATACACACATCTCCATGCTGGAAATGTGCGTTTCGGCCTCTTCTGGGCTTTTTGTGATGTTTGAAGCATGTTACTGTCATTTCAACAGTTTTACACTAGTTTCTTAACAGTAGCTGCTATACACACATCTCCATGCTGGAAACGTGCATTTCAGCCTCTTCTAAGCTTTTTGTGACGTTTCAAGCTTGTTACTGTCATTTCAACAGTTTTACACTAGTTTCTTAACAGTAGCTGCTATACACACATCTCCATGCTGGAAACGTGAAGCATGTTACTGTCATTTCAACAGTTTTACAGTAGTTTCTTAACAGTAGCTGCTATACACACATCTCCATGCTGGAAACGTGCGTTTCGGCTTCTTCTAAGCTTATTGTGACGTTTTAAACTTGTTACTGTCAGTTCAACAATTTTACACTAGTTTCTTAACAGTAGCTGCTATACACACATCTCCATGCTGGAAACGTGCTTTTCGGCCTCTTCTGGGCTTTTTGTGACGTTTTAAGCATGTTACTGTCATTTCAACGGTTTTACACTAGTTTCATAAAAGTAGCTGCTATACACACATCTCCATGCTGGAAACGTGCGTTTCGGCCTCTTCTGGGCTTTTTGTGATGTTTGAAGCATGTTACTGTCATTTCAACAGTTTTACACTAGTTTCTTAACAGTAGCTGCTATACACACATCTCCATGCTGGAAACGTGCATTTCAGCCTCTTCTAAGCTTATTGTGACGTTTTAAGCTTGTTACTGTCATTTCAACAGTTTTACACTAGTTTCTTAACAGTAGCTGCTATGCACACATCTCTATGCTGTAAACGTGCGTTTCGGCTTCTTCTAAGCTTATTGTGACGTTTTAAGCTTGTTACTGTCATTTAAACAACTTTACACTAGTTTCTTAACAGTAGCTGCTATACACAAATCTCCATGCTGGAAACATGCGTTTCGGCCTCTTCTGGGCTTTTTGTGACGTTTTAAGCATGTTACTGACATTTCAACAGTTTTACACTAGTTTCTTAACAGTAACTGCTGTACACACATCTCCATGCTGGAAACGTGCGTTTCAGCTTCTTCTATGCTTATTGTGACGTTTCAAGCTTGTTACTGTCATTTCAACAGTTTTACACTAGTTTCTTAACAGTAGCTGCTATGCACACATCTCTATGCTGGAAACGTGTGTTTCGGCGTCTTCTGGGCTTTTTGTGACGTTTTAAGCATGTTACTGTTATTTCAACAGTTTTACACTAGTTTCTTAACAGTAGCTGCTATACACACATCTCCATGCTGGAAACGTGCGTTTTGGCCTCTTCTGGGCTTTTGTGACATTTTAAGCATGTTACTGTCATTTCAACAGTTTTACACTAGTTTCTTAACAGTATCTGCTATACACACATCTCTATGCTGGAAACGTGCATTTCAGCCTCTTCTAAGCTTTTTGTGACGTTTCAAGCTTGTTACTGTCATTTCAACAGTTTTACACTAGTTTCTTAACAGTAACTGCTGTACACTCATCTCCATGCTGGAAACGTGCGTTTCAGCTTCTTCTATGCTTATTGTGACGTTTCAAGCTTGTTACTGTCATTTCAACAGTTTTACACTAGTTTCTTAACAGTAGCTGCTATACACAAATCTCCATGCTGGAAACGTGCGTTTCGGCCTCTTCTAAGCTTATTGTGACGTTTTTAGCTTGTTACTGTCATTTCAACAGTTTTACACTAGTTTCTTAACAGTAGCTGCTATGCACACATCTCTATGCTGTAAACGTGCGTTTCGGCTTCTTCTAAGCTTAATGTGACGTTTTAAGCTTGTTACTGTCATTTAAACAACTTTACACTAGTTTCTTAACAGTAGCTGCTATACACACATCTCCATGCTGGAAACATGCGTTTCGGCCTCTTCTGGGCTTTTTGTGACGTTTTAAGCATGTTACTGACATTTCAACAGTTTTACACTAGTTTCTTAACAGTAACTGCTGTACACTCATCTCCATGCTGGAAACGTGCGTTTCAGCACCTTCTATGCTTATTGTGACGTTTTAAGCATGTTACTGTTATTTCAACAGTTTTACACTAGTTTCTTAACAGTAGCTGCTATACACACATCTCCATGCTGGAAACGTGCGTTTTGGCCTCTTCTGGGCTTTTGTGACATTTTAAGCATGTTACTGTCATTTCAACAGTTTTACACTAGTTTCTTAACCGTAGCTGCTATCTCCATGCTGGAAACGTGCGTTTCGGCTTCTTCTAAGCTTATTGTGACGTTTCAAGCTTGTTACTGTCATTTCAACAGTTTTACACTAGTTTCTTAACAGTAGCTGCTATACACACATCTCCATGCTGGAAACGTGCGTTTTGGCCTCTTCTAAGCTTATTGTGACGTTTTAAGCTGGTCACTGTCATTTCAACAGTTTTACACTAGTTTGTTAACAGTAGCTGCTATACACACATCTCCATGCTGGAAACATGCGTTTCGGCCTCTTCTGGGCTTTTTGTGACGTTTTCAGCATGTTACTGTCATTTCAACAGTTTTACACTAGTTTCTTAACAGTAACTGCTGTACACTCATCTCCATGCTGGAAACGTGCGTTTCAGCACCTTCTATGCTTATTGTGACGTTTCAAGCTTGTTACTGTCATTTCAACAGTTTTACACTAGTTTCTTAACAGTAGCTGCTATGCACACATCTCTATGCTGGAAACGTGTGTTTCGGCGTCTTCTGGGCTTTTTGTGACGTTTTAAGCATGTTACTGTTATTTCAACAGTTTTACACTAGTTTCTTAACAGTAGCTGCTATACACACATCTCCATGCTGGAAACGTGCGTTTTGGCCTCTTCTGGGCTTTTGTGACATTTTAAGCATGTTACTGTCATTTCAACAGTTTTACACTAGTTTCTTAACAGTAGCTGCTATACACACATCTCCATGCTGGAAACGTGCGTTTCGGCTTCTTCTAAGCTTATTGTGACGTTTTAAACTTGTTACTGTCAGTTCAAGAATTTTACACTAGTTTCTTAACCGTAGCTGCTATCTCCATGCTGGAAACGTGCGTTTTGGCCTCTTCTAAGCTTATTGTGACGTTTTAAGCTGGTCACTGTCATTTCAACAGTTTTACACTAGTTTCTTAACAGTAGCTGCTATACACACATCTCCATGCTGGAAACGTGCGTTTCGGCCTCTTCTGGGATTTTTGTGACGTTTTAAGCATGTTACTGTCATTTCAACAGTTTTACACTAGTTTCTTAACAGTAGCTGCTATACACACATCTCTATGCTGGAAACGTGCATTTCAGCCTCTTCTAAGCTTTTTGTGACGTTTCAAGCTTGTTACTGTCATTTCAACAGTTTTACACTAGTTTCTTAACAGTAGCTGCTATACACACATCTCCATGCTGGAAACGTGCGTTTCGGCCTCTTCTGGGCTTTTTGTGACGTTTTAAGCATGTTACTGTCATTTCAACAGTTTTACACTAGTTTCTTAACAGTAGCTGCTATACACACATCTCTATGCTGGAAACGTGCATTTCAGCCTCTTCTAAGCTTTTTGTGACGTTTCAAGCTTGTTACTGTCATTTCAACAGTTTTACACTAGTTTCTTAACAGTAGCTGCTATGCACACATCTCTATGCTGGAAACGTGTGTTTCGGCGTCTTCTGGGCTTTTTGTGACGTTTTAAGCATGTTACTGTTATTTCAACAGTTTTACACTAGTTTCTTAACAGTAGCTGCTATACACACATCTCTATGCTGGAAACGTGCATTTCAGCCTCTTCTAAGCTTTTTGTGACGTTTCAAGCTTGTTACTGTCATTTCAACAGTTTTACACTAGTTTCTTAACAGTAGCTGCTATACACACATCTCCATGCTGGAAACGTGCGTTTCGGCCTCTTCTAAGCTTATTGTGACGTTTTAAGCTTGTTACTGTCATTTCAACAGTTTTACACTAGTTTCTTAACAGTAGCTGCTATACACACATTTCCATGCTGGAAACATGCGTTTCGGCCTCTTCTGGGCTTTTTGTGATGTTTTAAGCATGTTACTGTCATTTCAACAATTTTACACTAGTTTCTTAACAGAAGCTGCTATACACAAATCTCCATGCTGGAAACGTGCGTTTTGGCCTCTACTAAGCTTATTGTGACGTTTTAAGCTTGTTACTGTCATTTCACCAGTTTTACACTAGTTTCTTAACAGTAGCTGCTATGCACACATCTCTATGCTGGAAACGTGTGTTTCGGCGTCTTCTGGGCTTTTTGTGACGTTTTAAGCATGTTACTGTTATTTCAACAGTTTTACACTAGTTTCTTAACAGTAGCTGCTATACACACATCTCCATGCTGGAAACGTGCGTTTTGGCCTCTTCTGGGCTTTTGTGACGTTTTAAGCTTGCTACTGTCATTTCAACAGTTTTACACTAGTTTCTTAACAGTAGCTGCTATACACACATCTCCATGCTGTAAACGTGCGTTTCGGCCTCTTCTGGGCTTTTAGTGACGTTTTAAGCATGTTACTGACATTTCAACAGTTTTACACTAGTTTCTTAACAGTAACTGCTGTACACTCATCTCCATGCTGGAAACGTGCGTTTCAGCTTCTTCTATGCTTATTGTGACGTTTCAAGCTTGTTACTGTCATTTCAACAGTTTTACACTAGTTTCTTAACAGTAGCTGCTATGCACACATCTCTATGCTGGAAACGTGCGTTTCGGCCTCTTCTGGGCTTATTGTGACGTTTTAAGCATGTTACTGTCATTTCAACAGTTTTACACTAGCTTCTTAACAGTAGCTGCTATACACACATCTCCATGCTGGAAACATGCGTTTCGGCCTCTTCTGGGCTTTTTGTGATGTTTTAAGCATGTTACTGTCATTTCAACAATTTTACACTAGTTTCTTAACAGAAGCTGCTATACACAAATCTCCATGCTGGAAACGTGCGTTTTGGCCTCTTCTAAGCTTATTGTGACGTTTTAAGCTTGTTACTGTCATTTCAACAACTTTACACTAGTTTCTTAACAGTAGCTGCTATACACACATCTCCATGCTGGAAACGTGCGTTTCGGCTTCTTCTAAGCTTATTGTGACGTTTTAAACTTGTTACTGTCAGTTCAACAATTTTACACTAGTTTTCTTAACAGTAGCTGCTATACACACATCTCCATGCTGGAAACGTGCGTTTTGGCTTCTTCTAAGCTTATTGTGACGTTTTAAGCTTGTTACTGTCATTTCAACAATTTTACACTAGTTTCTTAACAGTAGCTGCTATACACAAATCTCCATGCTGGAAACGTGCGTTTTGGCCTCTTCTAAGCTTATTGTGACGTTTTAAGCTTGTTACTGTCATTTCAACAACTTTACACTAGTTTCTTAACAGTAGCTGCTATACACACATCTCCATGCTGGAAACATGCGTTTCGGCCTCTTCTGGGCTTTTTGTGACGTTTTAAGCTTGTTACTGTCATTTCAACAGTTTTACAATTGTTTCTTAACAGTAGCTGCTATACACAAATCTCCATGCTGGAAACGTGCGTTTTGGCCTCTTCTAAGCTTATTGTGACGTTTTAAGCTTGTTACTGTCATTTCAACAACTTTACACTAGTTTCTTAACAGTAGCTGCTATACACACATCTCCATGCTGGAAACATGCGTTTCGGCCTCTTCTGGGCTTTTTGTGACGTTTTAAGCTTGTTACTGTCATTTCAACAGTTTTACACTTGTTTCTTAACAGTAGCTGCTATACACACATCTCCATGCTGGAAACGTGCGTTTCGGCCTCTTCTGGGCTTTTTGTGATGTTTTAAGCTTGTTACTGTCATTTCAACAATTTTACACTAGTTTCTTAACAGAAGCTGCTATACACAAATCTCCATGCTGGAAACGTGCGTTTCGGCCTCTTCTAAGCTTATTGTGACGTTTTAAGCTTGTTACTGTCATTTCAACAGTTTTACACTAGTTTCTTAACAGTAGCTGCTATGCACACATCTCTATGCTGTAAACGTGCGTTTCGGCTTCTTCTAAGCTTATTGTGACGTTTTAAGCTTGTTACTGTCATTTAAACAACTTTACACTAGTTTCTTAACAGTAGCTGCTATACACAAATCTCCATGCTGGAAACATGCGTTTCGGCCTCTTCTGGGCTTTTTGTGACGTTTTAAGCATGTTACTGTTATTTCAACAGTTTTACACTAGTTTCTTAACAGTAGCTGCTATACACACATCTCCATGCTGGAAACGTGCGTTTTGGCTTCTTCTAAGCTTATTGTGACGTTTTAAGCTTGTTACTGTCATTTCAACAATTTTACACTAGTTTCTTAACAGTAGCTGCTATACACAAATCTCCATGCTGGAAACGTGCGTTTTGGCCTCTTCTAAGCTTATTGTGACGTTTTAAGCTTGTTTCTGTCATTTCAACAGTTTTACACTAGTTTCTTAACAGTAGCTGCTATACACACATCTCCATGCTGGAAACGTGCATTTCAGCCTCTTCTAAGCTTTTTGTGACGTTTCAAGCTTGTTACTGTCATTTCAACAGTTTTACACTAGTTTCTTAACAGTAGCTGCTGTACACTCATCTCCATGCTGGAAACATGCGTTTCGGCTTCTTCTAAGCTTATTGTGACGTTTTAAGTATGTTACTGTCATTTCAACAATTTTACACTAGTTTCTTAACAGTAGCTGCTATACACACATCTCCATGCTGGAAACGTGCATTTCAGCCTCTTCTAAGCTTTTTGTGACGTTTCAAGCTTGTTACTGTCATTTCAACAGTTTTACACTAGTTTCTTAACAGTAGCTGCTATACACACATCTCCATGCTGGAAACGTGCGTTTCGGCCTCTTCTAAGCTTATTGTGACGTTTTAAGCTTGTTACTGTCATTTCAACAGTTTTACACTAGTTTCTTAACAGTAGCTGCTATACACACATTTCCATGCTGGAAACGTGCGTTTTGGCCTCTACTAAGCTTATTGTGACGTTTTAAGCTTGTTACTGTCATTTCAACAGTTTTACACTAGTTTCTTAACAGTAGCTGCTATGCACACATCTCTATGCTGGAAACGTGTGTTTCGGCGTCTTCTGGGCTTTTTGTGACGTTTTAAGCATGTTACTGTTATTTCAACAGTTTTACACTAGTTTCTTAACAGTAGCTGCTATACACACATCTCTATGCTGGAAACGTGCATTTCAGCCTCTTCTAAGCTTTTTGTGACGTTTCAAGCTTGTTACTGTCATTTCAACAGTTTTACACTAGTTTCTTAACAGTAGCTGCTATACACACATCTCCATGCTGGAAACGTGCGTTTCATCTTCTTCTATGCTTATTGTGACGTTTCAAGCTTGTTACTGTCATTTCAACAGTTTTACACTAGTTTCTTAACAGTAGCTGCTATACACACATCTCCATGCTGGAAACGTGCGTTTTGGCCTCTTCTAAGCTTATTGTGACGTTTTAAGCTGGTCACTGTCATTTCAACAGTTTTACACTAGTTTGTTAACAGTAGCTGCTATACACACATCTCCATGCTGGAAACATGCGTTTCGGCCTCTTCTGGGCTTTTTGTGACGTTTTCAGCATGTTACTGACATTTCAACAGTTTTACACTAGTTTCTTAACAGTAACTGCTGTACACTCATCTCCATGCTGGAAACGTGCGTTTCAGCACCTTCTATGCTTATTGTGACGTTTCAAGCTTGTTACTGTCATTTCAACAGTTTTACACTAGTTTCTTAACAGTAGCTGCTATGCACACATCTCTATGCTGGAAACGTGTGTTTCGGCGTCTTCTGGGCTTTTTGTGACGTTTTAAGCATGTTACTGTTATTTCAACAGTTTTACACTAGTTTCTTAACAGTAGCTGCTATACACACATCTCCATGCTGGAAACGTGCGTTTTGGCCTCTTCTGGGCTTTTGTGACATTTTAAGCATGTTACTGTCATTTCAACAGTTTTACACTAGTTTCTTAACAGTAGCTGCTATACACACATCTCCATGCTGGAAACGTGCGTTTCGGCTTCTTCTAAGCTTATTGTGACGTTTTAAACTTGTTACTGTCAGTTCAAGAACTTTACACTAGTTTCTTAACCGTAGCTGCTATCTCCATGCTGGAAACGTGCGTTTTGGCCTCTTCTAAGCTTATTGTGACGTTTTAAGCTGGTCACTGTCATTTCAACAGTTTTACACTAGTTTCTTAACAGTAGCTGCTATACACACATCTCCATGCTGGAAACGTGCGTTTCGGCCTCTTCTGGGCTTTTTGTGACGTTTTAAGCATGTTACTGTCATTTCAACAGTTTTACACTAGTTTCTTAACAGTAGCTGCTATACACACATCTCTATGCTGGAAACGTGCATTTCAGCCTCTTCTAAGCTTTTTGTGACGTTTCAAGCTTGTTACTGTCATTTCAACAGTTTTACACTAGTTTCTTAACAGTAGCTGCTATACACACATCTCCATGCTGGAAACGTGCGTTTCGGCCTCTTCTAAGCTTATTGTGACGTTTTAAGCTTGTTACTGTCATTTCAACAGTTTTACACTAGTTTCTTAACAGTAGCTGCTATACACACATTTCCATGCTGGAAACATGCGTTTCGGCCTCTTCTGGGCTTTTTGTGATGTTTTAAGCATGTTACTGTCATTTCAACAATTTTACACTAGTTTCTTAACAGAAGCTGCTATACACACATCTCTATGCTGGAAACGTGTGTTTCGGCGTCTTCTGGGCTTTTTGTGACGTTTTAAGCATGTTACTGTTATTTCAACAGTTTTACACTAGTTTCTTAACAGTAGCTGCTATACACACATCTCCATGCTGGAAACGTGCGTTTTGGCCTCTTCTGGGCTTTTGTGACATTTTAAGCATGTTACTGTCATTTCAACAGTTTTACACTAGTTTCTTAACCGTAGCTGCTATCTCCATGCTGGAAACGTGCGTTTTGGCCTCTTCTAAGCTTATTGTGACGTTTTAAGCTGGTCACTGTCATTTCAACAGTTTTACACTAGTTTCTTAACAGTAGCTGCTATACACACATCTCCATGCTGGAAACGTGCGTTTCGGCCTCTTCTGTGCTTTTTGTGACGTTTTAAGCATGTTACTGTCATTTCAACAGTTTTACACTAGTTTCTTAACAGTAGCTGCTATACACACATCTCTATGCTGGAAACGTGCATTTCAGCCTCTTCTAAGCTTTTTGTGACGTTTCAAGCTTGTTACTGTCATTTTAACAGTTTTACACTAGTTTCTTAACAGTAGCTGCTATGCACACATCTCTATGCTGGAAACGTGCGTTTCGGCCTCTTCTGGGCTTATTGTGACGTTTTAAGCATGTTACTGTCATTTCAACAGTTTTACACTAGTTTCTTAACAGTAGCTGCTATACACACATCTCCATGCTGGAAACGTGCGTTTCGGCCTCTTCTAAGCTTATTGTGACGTTTTAAGCTTGTTACTGTCATTTCAACAGTTTTACACTTGTTTCTTAACAGTAGCTGCTATACACAAATCTCCATGCTGGAAACGTGCGTTTTGGCCTCTTCTAAGCTTATTGTGACGTTTTAAGCTTGTTACTGTCATTTCAACAACTTTACACTAGTTTCTTAACAGTAGCTGCTATACACACATCTCCATGCTGGAAACATGCGTTTCGGCCTCTTCTGGGCTTTTTGTGACGTTTTAAGCTTGTTACTGTCATTTCAACAGTTTTACACTTGTTTCTTAACAGTAGCTGCTAAACACACATCTCCATGCTGGAAACGTGCGTTTTGGCTTCTTCTAAGCTTATTGTGACGTTTTAAGCTTGTTACTGTCATTTCAACAGTTTTACACTAGTTTCTTAACAGTAGCTGCTATACACACATCTCCATGCTGGAAACGTGCATTTCAGCCTCTTCTAAGCTTTTTGTGACGTTTCAAGCTTGTTACTGTCATTTCAACAGTTTTACTCTAGTTTCTTAACAGTAGCTGCTATACACCCATCTCCATGCTGGAAACGTGCGTTTCGGCTTCTTCTAAGCTTATTGTGACGTTTTAAACTTGTTACTGTCAGTTCAACAATTTTACACTAGTTTCTTAACAGTAGCTGCTATACACACATCTCCATGCTGGAAACGTGCGTTTTGGCTTCTTCTAAGCTTATTGTGACGTTTTAAGCTTGTTACTGTCATTTCAACAATTTTACACTAGTTTCTTAACAGTAGCTGCTATACACAAATCTCCATGCTGGAAACGTGCGTTTTGGCCTCTTCTAAGCTTATTGTGACGTTTTAAGCTTGTTACTGTCATTTCAACAGTTTTACACTAGTTTCTTAACAGTAGCTGCTATACACACATCTCCATGCTGGAAACGTGCATTTCAGCCTCTTCTAAGCTTTTTGTGACGTTTCAAGCTTGTTACTGTCATTTCAACAGTTTTATACTAGTTTCTTAACAGTAGCTGCTGTACACTCATCTCCATGCTGGAAACATGCGTTTCGGCTTCTTCTAAGCTTATTGTGACGTTTTAAGTATGTTACTGTCATTTCAACAATTTTACACTAGTTTCTTAACAGTAGCTGCTATACACACATCTCCATGCTGGAAACGTGCATTTCAGCCTCTTCTAAGCTTTTTGTGACGTTTCAAGCTTGTTACTGTCATTTCAACAGTTTTACACTAGTTTCTTAACAGTAGCTGCTATACACACATCTCCATGCTGGAAACGTGCGTTTCGGCTTCTTCTAAGCTTATTGTGACGTTTTAAACTTGTTACTGTCAGTTCAACAATTTTACACTAGTTTCTTAACAGTAGCTGCTATACACACATCTCCATGCTGGAAACGTGCGTTTTGGCTTCTTCTAAGCTTATTGTGACGTTTTAAGCTTGTTACTGTCATTTCAACAATTTTACACTAGTTTCTTAACAGTAGCTGCTATACACAAATCTCCATGCTGGAAACGTGCGTTTTGGCTTCTTCTAAGCTTATTGTGACGTTTTAAGCTTGTTACTGTCATTTCAACAGTTTTACACTAGTTTCTTAACAGTAGCTGCTATACACACATCTCCACGCTGGAAACGTGCGTTTCGGCCTCATCTGGGCTTTTTGTGATGTTTTAAGCATGTTACTGTCATTTCAACAGTTTTACACTAGCTTCTTAACAGTAGCTGCTATACACACATCTCCATGCTGGAAACATGCGTTTCGGCCTCTTCTGGGCTTTTTGTGATGTTTTAAGCATGTTACTGTCATTTCAACAATTTTACACTAGTTTCTTAACAGAAGCTGCTATACACAAATCTCCATGCTGGAAACGTGCGTTTTGGCCTCTTCTAGGCTTTTTGTGACGTTTTAAGCTTGTTACTGTCATTTCAACAGTTTTACACTTGTTTCTTAACAGTAGCTGCTATACACAAATCTCCATGCTGGAAACGTGCGTTTTGGCCTCTTCTAAGCTTATTGTGACGTTTTAAGCTTGTTACTGTCATTTCAACAACTTTACACTAGTTTCTTAACAGTAGCTGCTATACACACATCTCCATGCTGGAAACATGCGTTTCGGCCTCTTCTGGGCTTTTTGTGACGTTTTATGCTTGTTACTGTCATTTCAACAGTTTTACACTTGTTTCTTAACAGTAGCTGCTATACACAAATCTCCATGCTGGAAACATGCGTTTCGGCCTCTTCTGGGCTTTTTGTGACGTTTTAAGCATGTTACTGTTATTTCAACAGTTTTACACTAGTTTCTTAACAGTAGCTGCTATACACACATCTCCATGCTGGAAACGTGCGTTTTGGCTTCTTCTAAGCTTATTGTGACGTTTTAAGCTTGTTACTGTCATTTCAACAGTTTTACACTAGTTTCTTAACAGTAGCTGCTATACACACATCTCCATGCTGGAAACGTGCATTTCAGCCTCTTCTAAGCTTTTTGTGACGTTTCAAGCTTGTTACTGTCATTTCAACAGTTTTACTCTAGTTTCTTAACAGTAGCTGCTATACACACATCTCCATGCTGGAAACGTGCGTTTCGGCTTCTTCTAAGCTTATTGTGACGTTTTAAACTTGTTACTGTCAGTTCAACAATTTTACACTAGTTTCTTAACAGTAGCTGCTATACACACATCTCCATGCTGGAAACGTGCGTTTTGGCTTCTTCTAAGCTTATTGTGACGTTTTAAGCTTGTTACTGTCATTTCAACAATTTTACACTAGTTTCTTAACAGTAGCTGCTGTACACTCATCTCCATGCTGGAAACATGCGTTTCGGCTTCTTCTAAGCTTATTGTGACGTTTTAAGTATGTTACTGTCATTTCAACAGTTTTACACTAGTTTCTTAACAGTAGCTGCTATACACACATTTCCATGCTGGAAACATGCGTTTCGGCCTCTTCTGGGCTTTTTGTGATGTTTTAAGCATGTTACTGTCATTTCAACAATTTTACACTAGTTTCTTAACAGAAGCTGCTATACACAAATCTCCATTCTGGAAACGTGCGTTTCGGCCTCTACTAAGCTTATTGTGATGTTTTAAGCTTGTTACTGTCATTTCAACAACTTTACACTAGTTTCTTAACAGTAGCTGCTATACACACATCTCCATGCTGGAAACATGCGTTTCGGCCTCTTCTGGGCTTTTTGTGACGTTTTAAGCTTGTTACTGTCATTTCAACAGTTTTACACTTGTTTCTTAACAGTAGCTGCTATACACACATCTCCATGCTGGAAACGTGCGTTTCGGCCTCTTCTGGGCTTTTTGTGATGTTTTAAGCATGTTACTGTCATTTCAACAATTTTACACTAGTTTCTTAACAGAAGCTGCTATACACAAATCTCCATGCTGGAAACGTGCGTTTTGGCCTCTTCTAAGCTTATTGTGACGTTTTAAGCTTGCTACTGTCATTTCAACAGTTTTACACTAGTTTCTTAACAGTAGCTGCTATACACACATCTCCATGCTGTAAACGTGCGTTTCGGCCTCTTCTGGGCTTTTAGTGACGTTTTAAGCATGTTACTGACATTTCAACAGTTTTACACTAGTTTCTTAACAGTAACTGCTGTACACTCATCTCCATGCTGGAAACGTGCGTTTCAGCTTCTTCTGGGCTTATTGTGACGTTTTAAGCATGTTACTGTCATTTCAACAGTTTTACACTAGTTTCTTAACAGTAGCTGCTATACACACATCTCCATGCTGGAAACGTGCGTTTCGGCCTCTTCTAAGCTTATTGTGACGTTTTAAGCTTGTTACTGTCATTTCAACAGTTTTACACTTGTTTCTTAACAGTAGCTGCTATACACAAATCTCCATGCTGGAAACGTGCGTTTTGGCCTCTTCTAAGCTTATTGTGACGTTTTAAGCTTGTTACTGTCATTTCAACAACTTTACACTAGTTTCTTAACAGTAGCTGCTATACACACATCTCCATGCTGGAAACATGCGTTTCGGCCTCTTCTGTGCTTTTTGTGACGTTTTAAGCTTGTTACTGTCATTTCAACAGTTTTACACTAGTTTCTTAACAGTAGCTGCTATACACAAATCTCCATGCTGGAAACATGCGTTTCGGCCTCTTCTGGGCTTTTTGTGACGTTTTAAGCATGTTACTGTTATTTCAACAGTTTTACACTAGTTTCTTAACAGTAGCTGCTAAACACACATCTCCATGCTGGAAACGTGCGTTTTGGCTTCTTCTAAGCTTATTGTGACGTTTTAAGCTTGTTACTGTCATTTCAACAGTTTTACACTAGTTTCTTAACAGTAGCTGCTATACACACATCTCCATGCTGGAAACGTGCATTTCAGCCTCTTCTAAGCTTTTTGTGACGTTTCAAGCTTGTTACTGTCATTTCAACAGTTTTACTCTAGTTTCTTAACAGTAGCTGCTATACACACATCTCCATGCTGGAAACGTGCGTTTCGGCTTCTTCTAAGCTTATTGTGACGTTTTAAACTTGTTACTGTCAGTTCAACAATTTTACACTAGTTTCTTAACAGTAGCTGCTATACACACATCTCCATGCTGGAAACGTGCGTTTTGGCTTCTTCTAAGCTTATTGTGACGTTTTAAGCTTGTTACTGTCATTTCAACAATTTTACACTAGTTTCTTAACAGTAGCTGCTATACACAAATCTCCATGCTGGAAACGTGCGTTTTGGCCTCTTCTAAGCTTATTGTGACGTTTTAAGCTTGTTACTGTCATTTCAACAGTTTTACACTAGTTTCTTAACAGTAGCTGCTATACACACATCTCCATGCTGGAAACGTGCATTTCAGCCTCTTCTAAGCTTTTTGTGACGTTTCAAGCTTGTTACTGTCATTTCAACAGTTTTACACTAGTTTCTTAACAGTAGCTGCTGTACACTCATCTCCATGCTGGAAACATGCGTTTCGGCTTCTTCTAAGCTTATTGTGACGTTTTAAGTATGTTACTGTCATTTCAACAATTTTACACTAGTTTCTTAACAGTAGCTGCTATACACACATCTCCATGCTGGAAACGTGCGTTTCGGCCTCTTCTGGGCTTTTTGTGACGTTTTAAGCATGTTACTGACATTTCAACAGTTTTACACTAGTTTCTTAACAGTAACTGCTGTACACTCATCTCCATGCTGGAAACGTGCGTTTCAGCACCTTCTATGCTTATTGTGACGTTTTAAGCATGTTACTGTTATTTCAACAGTTTTACACTAGTTTCTTAACAGTAGCTGCTATACACACATCTCCATGCTGGAAACGTGCGTTTTGGCCTCTTCTGGGCTTTTGTGACATTTTAAGCATGTTACTGTCATTTCAACAGTTTTACACTAGTTTCTTAACCGTAGCTGCTATCTCCATGCTGGAAACGTGCGTTTCGGCTTCTTCTAAGCTTATTGTGACGTTTCAAGCTTGTTACTGTCATTTCAACAGTTTTACACTAGTTTCTTAACAGTAGCTGCTATACACACATCTCCATGCTGGAAACGTGCGTTTTGGCCTCTTCTAAGCTTATTGTGACGTTTTAAGCTGGTCACTGTCATTTCAACAGTTTTACACTAGTTTGTTAACAGTAGCTGCTATACACACATCTCCATGCTGGAAACATGCGTTTCGGCCTCTTCTGGGCTTTTTGTGACGTTTTCAGCATGTTACTGACATTTCAACAGTTTTACACTAGTTTCTTAACAGTAACTGCTGTACACTCATCTCCATGCTGGAAACGTGCGTTTCAGCACCTTCTATGCTTATTGTGACGTTTCAAGCTTGTTACTGTCATTTCAACAGTTTTACACTAGTTTCTTAACAGTAGCTGCTATGCACACATCTCTATGCTGGAAACGTGTGTTTCGGCGTCTTCTGGGCTTTTTGTGACGTTTTAAGCATGTTACTGTTATTTCAACAGTTTTACACTAGTTTCTTAACAGTAGCTGCTATACACACATCTCCATGCTGGAAACGTGCGTTTTGGCCTCTTCTAAGCTTATTGTGACGTTTTAAACTTGTTACTGTCAGTTCAAGAATTTTACACTAGTTTCTTAACAGTAGCTGCTATGCACACATCTCTATGCTGGAAACGTGTGTTTCGGCGTCTTCTTGGCTTTTTGTGACGTTTTAAGCATGTTACTGTTATTTCAACAGTTTTACACTAGTTTCTTAACAGTAGCTGCTATACACACATCTCCATGCTGGAAACGTGCGTTTTGGCCTCTTCTGGGCTTTTGTGACGTTTTAAGCTTGCTACTGTCATTTCAATAGTTTTACACTAGTTTCTTAACAGTAGCTGCTATACACACATCTCCATGCTGTAAACGTGCGTTTCGGCCTCTTCTGGGCTTTTAGTGACGTTTTAAGCATGTTACTGACATTTCAACAGTTTTACACTAGTTTCTTAACAGTAACTGCTGTACACTCATCTCCATGCTGGAAACGTGCGTTTCAGCTTCTTCTATGCTTATTGTGACGTTTCAAGCTTGTTACTGTCATTTCAACAGTTTTACACTAGTTTCTTAACAGTAGCTGCTATACACACATCTCCATGCTGGAAACGTGCGTTTTGGCCTCTTCTAAGCTTATTGTGACGTTTTAAGCTTGTTACTGTCATTTCAACAGTTTTACACTAGTTTCTTAAATGTAGCTACTATACACACATCTCCATGCTGGAAACGTGCGTTTCGGCTTCTTCTAAGCTTATTGTGACGTTTTAAACTTGTTACTGTCAGTTCAACAATTTTACACTAGTTTCTTAACAGTAGCTGCTATACACACATCTCCATGCTGGAAACGTGCGTTTTGGCTTCTTCTAAGCTTATTGTGACGTTTTAAGCTTGTTACTGTCATTTCAACAATTTTACACTAGTTTCTTAACAGAAGCTGCTGTACACAAATCTCCATGCTGGAAACGTGCGTTTTGGCCTCTTCTAAGCTTATTGTGACGTTTTAAGCTTGTTACTGTCATTTCAACAGTTTTACACTAGTTTCTTAACAGTAGCTGCTATACACACATCTCCATGCTGGAAACGTGCTTTTCGGCCTCTTCTGGGCTTTTTGTGACGTTTTAAGCATGTTACTGTCATTTCAACGGTTTTACACTAGTTTCATAAAAGTAGCTGCTATACACACATCTCCATGCTGGAAACGTGCGTTTCTGCCTCTTCTGGGCTTTTTGTGATGTTTGAAGCATGTTACTGTCATTTCAACAGTTTTACACTAGTTTCTTAACAGTAGCTGCTATACACACATCTCCATGCTGGAAACGTGCATTTCAGCCTCTTCTAAGCTTTTTGTGACGTTTCAAGCTTGTTACTGTCATTTCAACAGTTTTACACTAGTTTCTTAACAGTAGCTGCTATACACACATCTCCATGCTGGAAACGTGAAGCATGTTACTGTCATTTCAACAGTTTTACAGTAGTTTCTTAACAGTAGCTGCTATACACACATCTCCATGCTGGAAACGTGCGTTTCGGCTTCTTCTAAGCTTATTGTGACGTTTTAAACTTGTTACTGTCAGTTCAACAATTTTACACTAGTTTCTTAACAGTAGCTGCTATACACACATCTCCATGCTGGAAACGTGCTTTTCGGCCTCTTCTGGGCTTTTTGTGACGTTTTAAGCATGTTACTGTCATTTCAACGGTTTTACACTAGTTTCATAAAAGTAGCTGCTATACACACATCTCCATGCTGGAAACGTGCGTTTCGGCCTCTTCTGGGCTTTTTGTGATGTTTGAAGCATGTTACTGTCATTTCAACAGTTTTACACTAGTTTCTTAACAGTAGCTGCTATACACACATCTCCATGCTGGAAACGTGCATTTCAGCCTCTTCTAAGCTTTTTGTGACGTTACAAGCTTGTTACTGACATTTCAACAGTTTTACACTAGTTTCTTAACAGTAGCTGCTATACACACATCTCCATGCTGGAAACGTGAAGCATGTTACTGTCATTTCAACAGTTTTACACTAGTTTCTTAACAGTAGCTGCTATACACACATCTCCATGCTGGAAACGTGCGTTTTGGCTTCTTCTAAGCTTATTGTGACGTTTTAATCTTGTTACTGTCATTTCAACAGTTTTACAGTAGTTTCTTAACAGTAGCTGCTATACACACATCTCCATGCTGGAAACGTGCGTTTCGGCTTCTTCTAAGCTTATTGTGACGTTTTAAACTTGTTACTGTCAGTTCAACAATTTTACACTAGTTTCTTAACAGTAGCTGCTATACACACATCTCCATGCTGGAAACGTGCTTTTCGGCCTCTTCTGGGCTTTTTGTGACGTTTTAAGCATGTTACTGTCATTTCATCGGTTTTACACTAGTTTCATAACAGTAGCTGCTATACACACATTTCCATGCTGGAAACGTGCGTTTCGGCCTCTTCTGGGCTTTTTGTGATGTTTGAAGCATGTTACTGTCATTTCAACAGTTTTACACTAGTTTCTTAACAGTAGCTGCTATACACACATCTCCATGCTGGAAACGTGCGTTTTGGCTTCTTCTAAGCTTTTTGTGACGTTTCAAGCTTGTTACTGTCATTTCAACAGTTTTACACTAGTTTCTTAACAGTAGCTGCTGTACACTCATCTCCATGCTGGAAACGTGCGTTTCGGCTTCTTCTAAGCTTATTGTGACGTTTTAAGCATGTTACTGTCATTTCAACAGTTTTACACTAGTTTCTTAACAGTAGCTGCTATACACACATCTCTATGCTGGAAACGTGCATTTCAGCCTCTTCTAAGCTTTTTGTGACGTTTCAAGCTTGTTACTGTCATTTCAACAGTTTTACACTAGTTTCTTAACAGTAGCTGCTATACACACATCTCCATGCTGGAAACATGCGTTTCGGCCTCTTCTGGGCTTTTTGAGATGTTTTAAGCATGTTACTGTCATTTCAACAATTTTACACTAGTTTCTTAACAGAAGCTGCTATACACAAATCTCCATGCTGGAAACGTGCGTTTTGGCCTCTTCTAAGCTTATTGTTACGTTTCAAGCTTGTTACTGTCATTTCAACAACTTTACACTAGTTTCTTAACAGTAGCTGCTATACACACATCTCCATGCTGGAAACATGCGTTTCGGCCTCTTCTGGGCTTTTTGTGATGTTTTAAGCATGTTACTGTCATTTCAACAATTTTACACTAGTTTCTTAACAGAAGCTGCTATACACAAATCTCCATGCTGGAAACGTGCGTTTTGGCCTCTTCTAAGCTTATTGTGACGTTTTAAGCTTGTTACTGTCATTTCAACAGTTTTACACTAGTTTCTTAACAGTAGCTGCTATACACACATCTCCATGCTGGAAACGTGCGTTTCGGCTTCTTCTAAGCTTATTGTGACGTTTTAAACTTGTTACTGTCAGTTCAACAATTTTACACTAGTTTCTTAACAGTAGCTGCTATACACACATCTCCATGCTGGAAACGTGCGTTTTGGCTTCTTCTAAGCTTATTGTGACGTTTTAAGCTTGTTACTGTCATTTCAACAATTTTACACTAGTTTCTTAACAGTAGCTGCTATACACAAATCTCCATGCTGGAAACGTGCGTTTCGGCCTCTTCTGAGCTTTTTGTGATGTTTTAAGCTTGTTACTGTCATTTCAACAATTTTACACTAGTTTCTTAACAGAAGCTGCTATACACAAATCTCCATGCTGGAAACGTGCGTTTCGGCCTCTTCTAAGCTTATTGTGACGTTTTAAGCTTGTTACTGTCATTTCAACAGTTTTACACTAGTTTCTTAACAGTAGCTGCTATGCACACATCTCTATGCTGTAAACGTGCGTTTCGGCTTCTTCTAAGCTTATTGTGACGTTTTAAGCTTGTTACTGTCATTTAAACAACTTTACACTAGTTTCTTAACAGTAGCTGCTATACACAAATCTCCATGCTGGAAACATGCGTTTCGGCCTCTTCTGGGCTTTTTGTGACGTTTTAAGCATGTTACTGACATTTCAACAGTTTTACACTAGTTTCTTAACAGTAACTGCTGTACACACATCTCCATGCTGGAAACGTGCGTTTCAGCTTCTTCTATGCTTATTGTGACGTTTCAAGCTTGTTACTGTCATTTCAACAGTTTTACACTAGTTTCTTAACAGTAGCTGCTATGCACACATCTCTATGCTGGAAACGTGTGTTTCGGCGTCTTCTGGGCTTTTTGTGACGTTTTAAGCATGTTACTGTTATTTCAACAGTTTTACACTAGTTTCTTAACAGTAGCTGCTATACACACATCTCCATGCTGGAAACGTGCGTTTTGGCCTCTTCTGGGCTTTTGTGACATTTTAAGCATGTTACTGTCATTTCAAGAGTTTTACACTAGTTTCTTAACAGTATCTGCTATACACACATCTCTATGCTGGAAACGTGCATTTCAGCCTCTTCTAAGCTTTTTGTGACGTTTCAAGCTTGTTACTGTCATTTCAACAGTTTTACACTAGTTTCTTAACAGTAACTGCTGTACACTCATCTCCATGCTGGAAACGTGCGTTTCAGCTTCTTCTATGCTTATTGTGACGTTTCAAGCTTGTTACTGTCATTTCAACAGTTTTACACTAGTTTCTTAACAGTAGCTGCTATACACAAATCTCCATGCTGGAAACGTGCGTTTCGGCCTCTTCTAAGCTTATTGTGACGTTTTAAGCTTGTTACTGTCATTTCAACAGTTTTACACTAGTTTCTTAACAGTAGCTGCTATGCACACATCTCTATGCTGTAAACGTGCGTTTCGGCTTCTTCTAAGCTTAATGTGACGTTTTAAGCTTGTTACTGTCATTTAAACAACTTTACACTAGTTTCTTAACAGTAGCTGCTATACACACATCTCCATGCTGGAAACATGCGTTTCGGCCTCTTCTGGGCTTTTTGTGACGTTTTAAGCATGTTACTGACATTTCAACAGTTTTACACTAGTTTCTTAACAGTAACTGCTGTACACTCATCTCCATGCTGGAAACGTGCGTTTCAGCACCTTCTATGCTTATTGTGACGTTTTAAGCATGTTACTGTCATTTCAACAGTTTTACACTAGTTTCTTAACAGTAGCTGCTATACACACATCTCCATGCTGGAAACGTGCGTTTTGGCCTCTTCTGGGCTTTTGTGACATTTTAAGCATGTTACTGTCATTTCAACAGTTTTACACTAGTTTCTTAACCGTAGCTGCTATCTCCATGCTGGAAACGTGCGTTTCGGCTTCTTCTAAGCTTATTGTGACGTTTCAAGCTTGTTACTGTCATTTCAACAGTTTTACACTAGTTTCTTAACAGTAGCTGCTATACACACATCTCCATGCTGGAAACGTGCGTTTTGGCCTCTTCTAAGCTTATTGTGACGTTTTAAGCTGGTCACTGTCATTTCAACAGTTTTACACTAGTTTGTTAACAGTAGCTGCTATACACACATCTCCATGCTGGAAACATGCGTTTCGGCCTCTTCTGGGCTTTTTGTGACGTTTTCAGCATGTTACTGACATTTCAACAGTTTTACACTAGTTTCTTAACAGTAACTGCTGTACACTCATCTCCATGCTGGAAACGTGCGTTTCAGCACCTTCTATGCTTATTGTGACGTTTCAAGCTTGTTACTGTCATTTCAACAGTTTTACACTAGTTTCTTAACAGTAGCTGCTATGCACACATCTCTATGCTGGAAACGTGTGTTTCGGCGTCTTCTGGGCTTTTTGTGACGTTTTAAGCATGTTACTGTTATTTCAACAGTTTTACACTAGTTTCTTAACAGTAGCTGCTATACACACATCTCCATGCTGGAAACGTGCGTTTTGGCCTCTTCTGGGCTTTTGTGACATTTTAAGCATGTTACTGTCATTTCAACAGTTTTACACTAGTTTCTTAACAGTAGCTGCTATACACACATCTCCATGCTGGAAACGTGCGTTTCGGCTTCTTCTAAGCTTATTGTGACGTTTTAAACTTGTTACTGTCAGTTCAAGAATTTTACACTAGTTTCTTAACCGTAGCTGCTATCTCCATGCTGGAAACGTGCGTTTTGGCCTCTTCTAAGCTTATTGTGACGTTTTAAGCTGGTCACTGTCATTTCAACAGTTTTACACTAGTTTCTTAACAGTAGCTGCTATACACACATCTCCATGCTGGAAACGTGCGTTTCGGCCTCTTCTGGGATTTTTGTGACGTTTTAAGCATGTTACTGTCATTTCAACAGTTTTACACTAGTTTCTTAACAGTAGCTGCTATACACACATCTCTATGCTGGAAACGTGCATTTCAGCCTCTTCTAAGCTTTTTGTGACGTTTCAAGCTTGTTACTGTCATTTCAACAGTTTTACACTAGTTTCTTAACAGTAGCTGCTATACACACATCTCCATGCTGGAAACGTGCGTTTCGGCCTCTTCTGGGCTTTTTGTGACGTTTTAAGCATGTTACTGTCATTTCAACAGTTTTACACTAGTTTCTTAACAGTAGCTGCTATACACACATCTCTATGCTGGAAACGTGCATTTCAGCCTCTTCTAAGCTTTTTGTGACGTTTCAAGCTTGTTACTGTCATTTCAACAGTTTTACACTAGTTTCTTAACAGTAGCTGCTATGCACACATCTCTATGCTGGAAACGTGTGTTTCGGCGTCTTCTGGGCTTTTTGTGACGTTTTAAGCATGTTACTGTTATTTCAACAGTTTTACACTAGTTTCTTAACAGTAGCTGCTATACACACATCTCTATGCTGGAAACGTGCATTTCAGCCTCTTCTAAGCTTTTTGTGACGTTTCAAGCTTGTTACTGTCATTTCAACAGTTTTACACTAGTTTCTTAACAGTAGCTGCTATACACACATCTCCATGCTGGAAACGTGCGTTTCGGCCTCTTCTAAGCTTATTGTGACGTTTTAAGCTTGTTACTGTCATTTCAACAGTTTTACACTAGTTTCTTAACAGTAGCTGCTATACACACATTTCCATGCTGGAAACATGCGTTTCGGCCTCTTCTGGGCTTTTTGTGATGTTTTAAGCATGTTACTGTCATTTCAACAATTTTACACTAGTTTCTTAACAGAAGCTGCTATACACAAATCTCCATGCTGGAAACGTGCGTTTTGGCCTCTACTAAGCTTATTGTGACGTTTTAAGCTTGTTACTGTCATTTCACCAGTTTTACACTAGTTTCTTAACAGTAGCTGCTATGCACACATCTCTATGCTGGAAACGTGTGTTTCGGCGTCTTCTGGGCTTTTTGTGACGTTTTAAGCATGTTACTGTTATTTCAACAGTTTTACACTAGTTTCTTAACAGTAGCTGCTATACACACATCTCCATGCTGGAAACGTGCGTTTTGGCCTCTTCTGGGCTTTTGTGACGTTTTAAGCTTGCTACTGTCATTTCAACAGTTTTACACTAGTTTCTTAACAGTAGCTGCTATACACACATCTCCATGCTGTAAACGTGCGTTTCGGCCTCTTCTGGGCTTTTAGTGACGTTTTAAGCATGTTACTGACATTTCAACAGTTTTACACTAGTTTCTTAACAGTAACTGCTGTACACTCATCTCCATGCTGGAAACGTGCGTTTCAGCTTCTTCTATGCTTATTGTGACGTTTCAAGCTTGTTACTGTCATTTCAACAGTTTTACACTAGTTTCTTAACAGTAGCTGCTATGCACACATCTCTATGCTGGAAACGTGCGTTTCGGCCTCTTCTGGGCTTATTGTGACGTTTTAAGCATGTTACTGTCATTTCAACAGTTTTACACTAGTTTCTTAACAGTAGCTGCTATACACACATCTCCATGCTGGAAACGTGCGTTTCGGCCTCTTCTAAGCTTATTGTGACGTTTTAAGCTTGTTACTGTCATTTCAACAGTTTTACACTAGCTTCTTAACAGTAGCTGCTATACACACATCTCCATGCTGGAAACATGCGTTTCGGCCTCTTCTGGGCTTTTTGTGATGTTTTAAGCTTGTTACTGTCATTTCAACAACTTTACACTAGTTTCTTAACAGTAGCTGCTATACACACATCTCCATGCTGGAAACGTGCGTTTCGGCTTCTTCTAAGCTTATTGTGACGTTTTAAACTTGTTACTGTCAGTTCAACAATTTTACACTAGTTTCTTAACAGTAGCTGCTATACACACATCTCCATGCTGGAAACGTGCGTTTTGGCTTCTTCTAAGCTTATTATGACGTTTTAAGCTTGTTACTGTCATTTCAACAATTTTACACTAGTTTCTTAACAGTAGCTGCTATACACAAATCTCCATGCTGGAAACGTGCGTTTTGGCCTCTTCTAAGCTTATTGTGACGTTTTAAGCTTGTTACTGTCATTTCAACAACTTTACACTAGTTTCTTAACAGTAGCTGCTATACACACATCTCCATGCTGGAAACATGCGTTTAGGCCTCTTCTGGGCTTTTTGTGACGTTTTAAGCTTGTTACTGTCATTTCAACAGTTTTACACTTGTTTCTTAACAGTAGCTGCTATACACAAATCTCCATGCTGGAAACGTGCGTTTTGGCCTCTTCTAAGCTTATTGTGACGTTTTAAGCTTGTTACTGTCATTTCAACAACTTTACACTAGTTTCTTAACAGTAGCTGCTATACACACATCTCCATGCTGGAAACATGCGTTTCGGCCTCTTCTGGGCTTTTTGTGACGTTTTAAGCTTGTTACTGTCATTTCAACAGTTTTACACTTGTTTCTTAACAGTAGCTGCTATACACACATCTCCATGCTGGAAACGTGCGTTTCGGCCTCTTCTGGGCTTTTTGTGATGTTTTAAGCTTGTTACTGTCATTTCAACAATTTTACACTAGTTTCTTAACAGAAGCTGCTATACACAAATCTCCATGCTGGAAACGTGCGTTTCGGCCTCTTCTAAGCTTATTGTGACGTTTTAAGCTTGTTACTGTCATTTCAACAGTTTTACACTAGTTTCTTAACAGTAGCTGCTATGCACACATCTCTATGCTGTAAACGTGCGTTTCGGCTTCTTCTAAGCTTATTGTGACGTTTTAAGCTTGTTACTGTCATTTAAACAACTTTACACTAGTTTCTTAACAGTAGCTGCTATACACAAATCTCCATGCTGGAAACATGCGTTTCGGCCTCTTCTGGGCTTTTTGTGACGTTTTAAGCATGTTACTGTTATTTCAACAGTTTTACACTAGTTTCTTAACAGTAGCTGCTATACACACATCTCCATGCTGGAAACGTGCGTTTTGGCTTCTTCGAAGCTTATTGTGACGTTTTAAGCTTGTTACTGTCATTTCAACAATTTTACACTAGTTTCTTAACAGTAGCTGCTATACACAAATCTCCATGCTGGAAACGTGCGTTTTGGCCTCTTCTAAGCTTATTGTGACGTTTTAAGCTTGTTTCTGTCATTTCAACAGTTTTACACTAGTTTCTTAACAGTAGCTGCTATACACACATCTCCATGCTGGAAACGTGCATTTCAGCCTCTTCTAAGCTTTTTGTGACGTTTCAAGCTTGTTACTGTCATTTCAACAGTTTTACACTAGTTTCTTAACAGTAGCTGCTGTACACTCATCTCCATGCTGGAAACATGCGTTTCGGCTTCTTCTAAGCTTTTTGTGACGTTTCAAGCTTGTTACTGTCATTTCAACAGTTTTACACTAGTTTCTTAACAGTAGCTGCTATACACACATCTCCATGCTGGAAACGTGCGTTTCGGCCTCTTCTAAGCTTATTGTGACGTTTTAAGCTTGTTACTGTCATTTCAACAGTTTTACACTAGTTTCTTAACAGTAGCTGCTATACACACATTTCCATGCTGGAAACATGCGTTTCGGCCTCTTCTGGGCTTTTTGTGATGTTTTAAGCATGTTACTGTCATTTCAACAATTTTACACTAGTTTCTTAACAGAAGCTGCTATACACAAATCTCCATGCTGGAAACGTGCGTTTTGGCCTCTACTAAGCTTATTGTGACGTTTTAAGCTTGTTACTGTCATTTCAACAGTTTTACACTAGTTTCTTAACAGTAGCTGCTATGCACACATCTCTATGCTGGAAACGTGTGTTTCGGCGTCTTCTGGGCTTTTTGTGACGTTTTAAGCATGTTACTGTTATTTCAACAGTTTTACACTAGTTTCTTAACAGTAGCTGCTATACACACATCTCTATGCTGGAAACGTGCATTTCAGCCTCTTCTAAGCTTTTTGTGACGTTTCAAGCTTGTTACTGTCATTTCAACAGTTTTACACTAGTTTCTTAACAGTAGCTGCTATACACACATCTCCATGCTGGAAACGTGCGTTTCATCTTCTTCTATGCTTATTGTGACGTTTCAAGCTTGTTACTGTCATTTCAACAGTTTTACACTAGTTTCTTAACAGTAGCTGCTATACACACATCTCCATGCTGGAAACGTGCGTTTTGGCCTCTTCTAAGCTTATTGTGACGTTTTAAGCTGGTCACTGTCATTTCAACAGTTTTACACTAGTTTGTTAACAGTAGCTGCTATACACACATCTCCATGCTGGAAACATGCGTTTCGGCCTCTTCTGGGCTTTTTGTGACGTTTTCAGCATGTTACTGACATTTCAACAGTTTTACACTAGTTTCTTAACAGTAACTGCTGTACACTCATCTCCATGCTGGAAACGTGCGTTTCAGCACCTTCTATGCTTATTGTGACGTTTCAAGCTTGTTACTGTCATTTCAACAGTTTTACACTAGTTTCTTAACAGTAGCTGCTATGCACACATCTCTATGCTGGAAACGTGTGTTTCGGCGTCTTCTGGGCTTTTTGTGACGTTTTAAGCATGTTACTGTTATTTCAACAGTTTTACACTAGTTTCTTAACAGTAGCTGCTATACACACATCTCCATGCTGGAAACGTGCGTTTTGGCCTCTTCTGGGCTTTTGTGACATTTTAAGCATGTTACTGTCATTTCAACAGTTTTACACTAGTTTCTTAACAGTAGCTGCTATACACACATCTCCATGCTGGAAACGTGCGTTTCGGCTTCTTCTAAGCTTATTGTGACGTTTTAAACTTGTTACTGTCAGTTCAAGAACTTTACACTAGTTTCTTAACCGTAGCTGCTATCTCCATGCTGGAAACGTGCGTTTTGGCCTCTTCTAAGCTTATTGTGACGTTTTAAGCTGGTCACTGTCATTTCAACAGTTTTACACTAGTTTCTTAACAGTAGCTGCTATACACACATCTCCATGCTGGAAACGTGCGTTTCGGCCTCTTCTGGGCTTTTTGTGACGTTTTAAGCATGTTACTGTCATTTCAACAGTTTTACACTAGTTTCTTAACAGTAGCTGCTATACACACATCTCTATGCTGGAAACGTGCATTTCAGCCTCTTCTAAGCTTTTTGTGACGTTTCAAGCTTGTTACTGTCATTTCAACAGTTTTACACTAGTTTCTTAACAGTAGCTGCTATACACACATCTCCATGCTGGAAACGTGCGTTTCGGCCTCTTCTAAGCTTATTGTGACGTTTTAAGCTTGTTACTGTCATTTCAACAGTTTTACACTAGTTTCTTGACAGTAGCTGCTATACACACATTTCCATGCTGGAAACATGCGTTTCGGCCTCTTCTGGGCTTTTTGTGATGTTTTAAGCATGTTACTGTCATTTCAACAATTTTACACTAGTTTCTTAACAGAAGCTGCTATACACAAATCTCCATGCTGGAAACGTGCGTTTTGGCCTCTACTAAGCTTATTGTGACGTTTTAAGCTTGTTACTGTCATTTCAACAGTTTTACACTAGTTTCTTAACAGTAGCTGCTATGCACACATCTCTATGCTGGAAACGTGTGTTTCGGCGTCTTCTGGGCTTTTTGTGACGTTTTAAGCATGTTACTGTTATTTCAACAGTTTTACACTAGTTTCTTAACAGTAGCTGCTATACACACATCTCCATGCTGGAAACGTGCGTTTTGGCCTCTTCTGGGCTTTTGTGACATTTTAAGCATGTTACTGTCATTTCAACAGTTTTACACTAGTTTCTTAACCGTAGCTGCTATCTCCATGCTGGAAACGTGCGTTTTGGCCTCTTCTAAGCTTATTGTGACGTTTTAAGCTGGTCACTGTCATTTCAACAGTTTTACACTAGTTTCTTAACAGTAGCTGCTATACACACATCTCCATGCTGGAAACGTGCGTTTCGGCCTCTTCTGTGCTTTTTGTGACGTTTTAAGCATGTTACTGTCATTTCAACAGTTTTACACTAGTTTCTTAACAGTAGCTGCTATACACACATCTCTATGCTGGAAACGTGCATTTCAGCCTCTTCTAAGCTTTTTGTGACGTTTCAAGCTTGTTACTGTCATTTCAACAGTTTTACACTAGTTTCTTAACAGTAGCTGCTATACACACATCTCCATGCTGGAAACGTGCGTTTCGGCCTCTTCTAAGCTTATTGTGACGTTTTAAGCTTGTTACTGTCATTTCAACAGTTTTACACTAGTTTCTTAACAGTAGCTGCTATACACACATTTCCATGCTGGAAACATGCGTTTCGGCCTCTTCTGGGCTTTTTGTGATGTTTTAAGCATGTTACTGTCATTTCAACAATTTTACACTAGTTTCTTAACAGAAGCTGCTATACACAAATCTCCATGCTGGAAACGTGCGTTTTGGCCTCTTCTAAGCTTATTGTGACGTTTTAAGCTTGCTACTGTCATTTCAACAGTTTTACACTAGTTTCTTAACAGTAGCTGCTATACACACATCTCCATGCTGTAAACGTGCGTTTCGGCCTCTTCTGGGCTTTTAGTGACGTTTTAAGCATGTTACTGACATTTCAACAGTTTTACACTAGTTTCTTAACAGTAACTGCTGTACACTCATCTCCATGCTGGAAACGTGCGTTTCAGCTTCTTCTATGCTTATTGTGACGTTTCAAGCTTGTTACTGTCATTTCAACAGTTTTACACTAGTTTCTTAACAGTAGCTGCTATGCACACATCTCTATGCTGGAAACGTGCGTTTCGGCCTCTTCTGGGCTTATTGTGACGTTTTAAGCATGTTACTGTCATTTCAACAGTTTTACACTAGTTTCTTAACAGTAGCTGCTATACACACATCTCCATGCTGGAAACGTGCGTTTCGGCCTCTTCTAAGCTTATTGTGACGTTTTAAGCTTGTTACTGTCATTTCAACAGTTTTACACTTGTTTCTTAACAGTAGCTGCTATACACAAATCTCCATGCTGGAAACGTGCGTTTTGGCCTCTTCTAAGCTTATTGTGACGTTTTAAGCTTGTTACTGTCATTTCAACAACTTTACACTAGTTTCTTAACAGTAGCTGCTATACACACATCTCCATGCTGGAAACATGCGTTTCGGCCTCTTCTGGGCTTTTTGTGACGTTTTAAGCTTGTTACTGTCATTTCAACAGTTTTACACTTGTTTCTTAACAGTAGCTGCTATACACAAATCTCCATGCTGGAAACATGCGTTTCGGCCTCTTCTGGGCTTTTTGTGACGTTTTAAGCATGTTACTGTTATTTCAACAGTTTTACACTAGTTTCTTAACAGTAGCTGCTAAACACACATCTCCATGCTGGAAACGCGCGTTTTGGCTTCTTCTAAGCTTATTGTGACGTTTTAAGCTTGTTACTGTCATTTCAACAGTTTTACTCTAGTTTCTTAACAGTAGCTGCTATACACCCATCTCCATGCTGGAAACGTGCGTTTCGGCTTCTTCTAAGCTTATTGTGACGTTTTAAACTTGTTACTGTCAGTTCAACAATTTTACACTAGTTTCTTAACAGTAGCTGCTATACACACATCTCCATGCTGGAAACGTGCGTTTTGGCTTCTTCTAAGCTTATTGTGACGTTTTAAGCTTGTTACTGTCATTTCAACAATTTTACACTAGTTTCTTAACAGTAGCTGCTATACACAAATCTCCATGCTGGAAACGTGCGTTTTGGCCTCTTCTAAGCTTATTGTGACGTTTTAAGCTTGTTACTGTCATTTCAACAGTTTTACACTAGTTTCTTAACAGTAGCTGCTATACACACATCTCCATGCTGGAAACGTGCATTTCAGCCTCTTCTAAGCTTTTTGTGACGTTTCAAGCTTGTTACTGTCATTTCAACAGTTTTACACTAGTTTCTTAACAGTAGCTGCTGTACACTCATCTCCATGCTGGAAACATGCGTTTCGGCTTCTTCTAAGCTTATTGTGACGTTTTAAGTATGTTACTGTCATTTCAACAATTTTACACTAGTTTCTTAACAGTAGCTGCTATACACACATCTCCATGCTGGAAACGTGCATTTCAGCCTCTTCTAAGCTTTTTGTGACGTTTCAAGCTTGTTACTGGCATTTCAACAGTTTTACACTAGTTTCTTAACAGTAGCTGCTGTACACTCATCTCCATGCTGGAAACATGCGTTTCGGCTTCTTCTAAGCTTATTGTGACGTTTTAAGTATGTTACTGTCATTTCAACAATTTTACACTAGTTTCTTAACAGTAGCTGCTATACACACATCTCCATGCTGGAAACGTGCATTTCAGCCTCTTCTAAGCTTTTTGTGACGTTTCAAGCTTGTTACTGTCATTTCAACAGTTTTACACTAGTTTCTTAACAGTAGCTGCTATACACACATCTCCATGCTGGAAACATGCGTTTCGGCTTCTTCTAAGCTTATTGTGACGTTTTAAGTATGTTACTGTCATTTCAACAATTTTACACTAGTTTCTTAACAGTAGCTGCTATACACACATCTCCATGCTGGAAACGTGCATTTCAGCCTCTTCTAAGCTTTTTGTGACGTTTCAAGCTTGTTACTGTCATTTCAACAGTTTTACACTAGTTTCTTAACAGTAGCTGCTGTACACTCATCTCCATGCTGGAAACATGCGTTTCGGCTTCTTCTAAGCTTATTGTGACGTTTTAAGTATGTTACTGTCATTTCAACAATTTTACACTAGTTTCTTAACAGTAGCTGCTATACACACATCTCCATGCTGGAAACGTGCATTTCAGCCTCTTCTAAGCTTTTTGTGACGTTTCAAGCTTGTTACTGTCATTTCAACAGTTTTACACTAGTTTCTTAACAGTAGCTGCTATACACACATCTCCATGCTGGAAACGTGCGTTTCGGCTTCTTCTAAGCTTATTGTGACGTTTTAAACTTGTTACTGTCAGTTCAACAATTTTACACTAGTTTCTTAACAGTAGCTGCTATACACACATCTCCATGCTGGAAACGTGCGTTTTGGCTTCTTCTAAGCTTATTGTGACGTTTTAAGCTTGTTACTGTCATTTCAACAGTTTTACACTAGTTTCTTAACAGAAGCTGCTATACACAAATCTCCATGCTGGAAACGTGCGTTTTGGCCTCTTCTAAGCTTATTGTGACGTTTTAAGCTTGCTACTGTCATTTCAACAGTTTTACACTAGTTTCTTAACAGTAGCTGCTATACACACATCTCCATGCTGTAAACGTGCGTTTCGGCCTCTTCTGGGCTTTTAGTGACGTTTTAAGCATGTTACTGACATTTCAACAGTTTTACACTAGTTTCTTAACAGTAACTGCTGTACACTCATCTCCATGCTGGAAACGTGCGTTTCAGCTTCTTCTATGCTTATTGTGACGTTTCAAGCTTGTTACTGTCATTTCAACAGTTTTACACTAGTTTCTTAACAGTAGCTGCTATGCACACATCTCTATGCTGGAAACGTGCGTTTCGGCCTCTTCTGGGCTTATTGTGACGTTTTAAGCATGTTACTGTCATTTCAACAGTTTTACACTAGTTTCTTAACAGTAGCTGCTATACACACATCTCCATGCTGGAAACGTGCGTTTCGGCCTCTTCTAAGCTTATTGTGACGTTTTAAGCTTGTTACTGTCATTTCAACAGTTTTACACTTGTTTCTTAACAGTAGCTGCTATACACAAATCTCCATGCTGGAAACGTGCGTTTTGGCCTCTTCTAAGCTTATTGTGACGTTTTAAGCTTGTTACTGTCATTTCAACAACTTTACACTAGTTTCTTAACAGTAGCTGCTATACACACATCTCCATGCTGGAAACATGCGTTTCGGCCTCTTCTGGGCTTTTTGTGACGTTTTAAGCTTGTTACTGTCATTTCAACAGTTTTACACTTGTTTCTTAACAGTAGCTGCTATACACAAATCTCCATGCTGGAAACATGCGTTTCGGCCTCTTCTGGGCTTTTTGTGACGTTTTAAGCATGTTACTGTTATTTCAACAGTTTTACACTAGTTTCTTAACAGTAGCTGCTAAACACACATCTCCATGCTGGAAACGTGCGTTTTGGCTTCTTCTAAGCTTATTGTGACGTTTTAAGCTTGTTACTGTCATTTCAACAGTTTTACTCTAGTTTCTTAACAGTAGCTGCTATACACCCATCTCCATGCTGGAAACGTGCGTTTCGGCTTCTTCTAAGCTTATTGTGACGTTTTAAACTTGTTACTGTCAGTTCAACAATTTTACACTAGTTTCTTAACAGTAGCTGCTATACACACATCTCCATGCTGGAAACGTGCGTTTTGGCTTCTTCTAAGCTTATTGTGACGTTTTAAGCTTGTTACTGTCATTTCAACAATTTTACACTAGTTTCTTAACAGTAGCTGCTATACACAAATCTCCATGCTGGAAACGTGCGTTTTGGCCTCTTCTAAGCTTATTGTGACGTTTTAAGCTTGTTACTGTCATTTCAACAGTTTTACACTAGTTTCTTAACAGTAGCTGCTATACACACATCTCCATGCTGGAAACGTGCATTTCAGCCTCTTCTAAGCTTTTTGTGACGTTTCAAGCTTGTTACTGTCATTTCAACAGTTTTACACTAGTTTCTTAACAGTAGCTGCTGTACACTCATCTCCATGCTGGAAACATGCGTTTCGGCTTCTTCTAAGCTTATTGTGACGTTTTAAGTATGTTACTGTCATTTCAACAATTTTACACTAGTTTCTTAACAGTAGCTGCTATACACACATCTCCATGCTGGAAACGTGCATTTCAGCCTCTTCTAAGCTTTTTGTGACGTTTCAAGCTTGTTACTGGCATTTCAACAGTTTTACACTAGTTTCTTAACAGTAGCTGCTGTACACTCATCTCCATGCTGGAAACATGCGTTTCGGCTTCTTCTAAGCTTATTGTGACGTTTTAAGTATGTTACTGTCATTTCAACAATTTTACACTAGTTTCTTAACAGTAGCTGCTATACACACATCTCCATGCTGGAAACGTGCATTTCAGCCTCTTCTAAGCTTTTTGTGACGTTTCAAGCTTGTTACTGTCATTTCAACAGTTTTACACTAGTTTCTTAACAGTAGCTGCTATACACACATCTCCATGCTGGAAACATGCGTTTCGGCTTCTTCTAAGCTTATTGTGACGTTTTAAGTATGTTACTGTCATTTCAACAATTTTACACTAGTTTCTTAACAGTAGCTGCTATACACACATCTCCATGCTGGAAACGTGCATTTCAGCCTCTTCTAAGCTTTTTGTGACGTTTCAAGCTTGTTACTGTCATTTCAACAGTTTTACACTAGTTTCTTAACAGTAGCTGCTGTACACTCATCTCCATGCTGGAAACATGCGTTTCGGCTTCTTCTAAGCTTATTGTGACGTTTTAAGTATGTTACTGTCATTTCAACAATTTTACACTAGTTTCTTAACAGTAGCTGCTATACACACATCTCCATGCTGGAAACGTGCATTTCAGCCTCTTCTAAGCTTTTTGTGACGTTTCAAGCTTGTTACTGTCATTTCAACAGTTTTACACTAGTTTCTTAACAGTAGCTGCTATACACACATCTCCATGCTGGAAACGTGCGTTTCGGCTTCTTCTAAGCTTATTGTGACGTTTTAAACTTGTTACTGTCAGTTCAACAATTTTACACTAGTTTCTTAACAGTAGCTGCTATACACACATCTCCATGCTGGAAACGTGCGTTTTGGCTTCTTCTAAGCTTATTGTGACGTTTTAAGCTTGTTACTGTCATTTCAACAATTTTACACTAGTTTCTTAACAGTAGCTGCTATACACAAATCTCCATGCTGGAAACGTGCGTTTTGGCTTCTTCTAAGCTTATTGTGACGTTTTAAGCTTGTTACTGTCATTTCAACAGTTTTACACTAGTTTCTTAACAGTAGCTGCTATACACACATCTCCATGCTGGAAACGTGCGTTTCGGCCTCTTCTGGGCTTTTTGTGATGTTTTAAGCATGTTACTGTCATTTCAACAGTTTTACACTAGCTTCTTAACAGTAGCTGCTATACACACATCTCCATGCTGGAAACATGCGTTTCGGCCTCTTCTGGGCTTTTTGTGATGTTTTAAGCATGTTACTGTCATTTCAACAATTTTACACTAGTTTCTTAACAGAAGCTGCTATACACAAATCTCCATGCTGGAAACGTGCGTTTTGGCCTCTTCTAGGCTTTTTGTGACGTTTTAAGCTTGTTACTGTCATTTCAACAGTTTTACACTTGTTTCTTAACAGTAGCTGCTATACACAAATCTCCATGCTGGAAACGTGCGTTTTGGCCTCTTCTAAGCTTATTGTGACGTTTTAAGCTTGTTACTGTCATTTCAACAACTTTACACTAGTTTCTTAACAGTAGCTGCTATACACACATCTCCATGCTGGAAACATGCGTTTCGGCCTCTTCTGGGCTTTTTGTGACGTTTTATGCTTGTTACTGTCATTTCAACAGTTTTACACTTGTTTCTTAACAGTAGCTGCTATACACAAATCTCCATGCTGGAAACATGCGTTTCGGCCTCTTCTGGGCTTTTTGTGACGTTTTAAGCATGTTACTGTTATTTCAACAGTTTTACACTAGTTTCTTAACAGTAGCTGCTATACACACATCTCCATGCTGGAAACGTGCGTTTTGGCTTCTTCTAAGCTTATTGTGACGTTTTAAGCTTGTTACTGTCATTTCAACAGTTTTACACTAGTTTCTTAACAGTAGCTGCTATACACACATCTCCATGCTGGAAACGTGCATTTCAGCCTCTTCTAAGCTTTTTGTGACGTTTCAAGCTTGTTACTGTCATTTCAACAGTTTTACTCTAGTTTCTTAACAGTAGCTGCTATACACACATCTCCATGCTGGAAACGTGCGTTTCGGCTTCTTCTAAGCTTATTGTGACGTTTTAAACTTGTTACTGTCAGTTCAACAATTTTACACTAGTTTCTTAACAGTAGCTGCTATACACACATCTCCATGCTGGAAACGTGCGTTTTGGCTTCTTCTAAGCTTATTGTGACGTTTTAAGCTTGTTACTGTCATTTCAACAATTTTACACTAGTTTCTTAACAGTAGCTGCTTTACACTCATCTCCATGCTGGAAACATGCGTTTCGGCTTCTTCTAAGCTTATTGTGACGTTTTAAGTATGTTACTGTCATTTCAACAGTTTTACACTAGTTTCTTAACAGTAGCTGCTATACACACATTTCCATGCTGGAAACATGCGTTTCGGCCTCTTCTGGGCTTTTTGTGATGTTTTAAGCATGTTACTGTCATTTCAACAATTTTACACTAGTTTCTTAACAGAAGCTGCTATACACAAATCTCCATTCTGGAAACGTGCGTTTCGGCCTCTACTAAGCTTATTGTGATGTTTTAAGCTTGTTACTGTCATTTCAACAACTTTACACTAGTTTCTTAACAGTAGCTGCTATACACACATCTCCATGCTGGAAACATGCGTTTCGGCCTCTTCTGGGCTTTTTGTGACGTTTTAAGCTTGTTACTGTCATTTCAACAGTTTTACACTTGTTTCTTAACAGTAGCTGCTATACACACATCTCCATGCTGGAAACGTGCGTTTCGGCCTCTTCTGGGCTTTTTGTGATGTTTTAAGCATGTTACTGTCATTTCAACAATTTTACACTAGTTTCTTAACAGAAGCTGCTATACACAAATCTCCATGCTGGAAACGTGCGTTTTGGCCTCTTCTAAGCTTATTGTGACGTTTTAAGCTTGCTACTGTCATTTCAACAGTTTTACACTAGTTTCTTAACAGTAGCTGCTATACACACATCTCCATGCTGTAAACGTGCGTTTCGGCCTCTTCTGGGCTTTTAGTGACGTTTTAAGCATGTTACTGACATTTCAACAGTTTTACACTAGTTTCTTAACAGTAACTGCTGTACACTCATCTCCATGCTGGAAACGTGCGTTTCAGCTTCTTCTATGCTTATTGTGACGTTTCAAGCTTGTTACTGTCATTTCAACAGTTTTACACTAGTTTCTTAACAGTAGCTGCTATGCACACATCTCTATGCTGGAAACGTGCGTTTCGGCCTCTTCTGGGCTTATTGTGACGTTTTAAGCATGTTACTGTCATTTCAACAGTTTTACACTAGTTTCTTAACAGTAGCTGCTATACACACATCTCCATGCTGGAAACGTGCGTTTCGGCCTCTTCTAAGCTTATTGTGACGTTTTAAGCTTGTTACTGTCATTTCAACAGTTTTACACTTGTTTCTTAACAGTAGCTGCTATACACAAATCTCCATGCTGGAAACGTGCGTTTTGGCCTCTTCTAAGCTTATTGTGACGTTTTAAGCTTGTTACTGTCATTTCAACAACTTTACACTAGTTTCTTAACAGTAGCTGCTATACACACATCTCCATGCTGGAAACATGCGTTTCGGCCTCTTCTGTGCTTTTTGTGACGTTTTAAGCTTGTTACTGTCATTTCAACAGTTTTACACTTGTTTCTTAACAGTAGCTGCTATACACAAATCTCCATGCTGGAAACATGCGTTTCGGCCTCTTCTGGGCTTTTTGTGACGTTTTAAGCATGTTACTGTTATTTCAACAGTTTTACACTAGTTTCTTAACAGTAGCTGCTAAACACACATCTCCATGCTGGAAACGTGCGTTTTGGCTTCTTCTAAGCTTATTGTGACGTTTTAAGCTTGTTACTGTCATTTCAACAGTTTTACACTAGTTTCTTAACAGTAGCTGCTATACACACATCTCCATGCTGGAAACGTGCATTTCAGCCTCTTCTAAGCTTTTTGTGACGTTTCAAGCTTGTTACTGTCATTTCAACAGTTTTACTCTAGTTTCTTAACAGTAGCTGCTATACACACATCTCCATGCTGGAAACGTGCGTTTCGGCTTCTTCTAAGCTTATTGTGACGTTTTAAACTTGTTACTGTCAGTTCAACAATTTTACACTAGTTTCTTAACAGTAGCTGCTATACACAAATCTCCATGCTGGAAACGTGCGTTTTGGCCTCTTCTAAGCTTATTGTGACGTTTTAAGCTTGTTACTGTCATTTCAACAGTTTTACACTAGTTTCTTAACAGTAGCTGCTATACACACATCTCCATGCTGGAAACGTGCATTTCAGCCTCTTCTAAGCTTTTTGTGACGTTTCAAGCTTGTTACTGTCATTTCAACAGTTTTACACTAGTTTCTTAACAGTAGCTGCTGTACACTCATCTCCATGCTGGAAACATGCGTTTCGGCTTCTTCTAAGCTTATTGTGACGTTTTAAGTATGTTACTGTCATTTCAACAATTTTACACTAGTTTCTTAACAGTAGCTGCTATACACACATCTCCATGCTGGAAACGTGCATTTCAGCCTCTTCTAAGCTTTTTGTGACGTTTCAAGCTTGTTACTGTCATTTCAACAGTTTTACACTAGTTTCTTAACAGTAGCTGCTATACACACATCTCCATGCTGGAAACATGCGTTTCGGCTTCTTCTAAGCTTATTGTGACGTTTTAAGTATGTTACTGTCATTTCAACAATTTTACACTAGTTTCTTAACAGTAGCTGCTATACACACATCTCCATGCTGGAAACGTGCATTTCAGCCTCTTCTAAGCTTTTTGTGACGTTTCAAGCTTGTTACTGTCATTTCAACAGTTTTACACTAGTTTCTTAACAGTAGCTGCTGTACACTCATCTCCATGCTGGAAACATGCGTTTCGGCTTCTTCTAAGCTTATTGTGACGTTTTAAGTATGTTACTGTCATTTCAACAATTTTACACTAGTTTCTTAACAGTAGCTGCTATACACACATCTCCATGCTGGAAACGTGCATTTCAGCCTCTTCTAAGCTTTTTGTGACGTTTCAAGCTTGTTACTGTCATTTCAACAGTTTTACACTAGTTTCTTAACAGTAGCTGCTATACACACATCTCCATGCTGGAAACGTGCGTTTCGGCTTCTTCTAAGCTTATTGTGACGTTTTAAACTTGTTACTGTCAGTTCAACAATTTTACACTAGTTTCTTAACAGTAGCTGCTATACACACATCTCCATGCTGGAAACGTGCGTTTTGGCTTCTTCTAAGCTTATTGTGACGTTTTAAGCTTGTTACTGTCATTTCAACAGTTTTACACTAGTTTCTTAACAGTAGCTGCTATACACACATCTCCATGCTGGAAACGTGCGTTTCGGCCTCTTCTGGGCTTTTTGTGATGTTTTAAGCATGTTACTGTCATTTCAACAGTTTTACACTAGCTTCTTAACAGTAGCTGCTATACACACATCTCCATGCTGGAAACATGCTTTTCGGCCTCTTCTGGGCTTTTTGTGATGTTTTAAGCATGTTACTGTCATTTCAACAATTTTACACTAGTTTCTTAACAGAAGCTGCTATACACAAATCTCCATGCTGGAAACGTGCGTTTTGGCCTCTTCTAGGCTTTTTGTGACGTTTTAAGCTTGTTACTGTCATTTCAACAGTTTTACACTTGTTTCTTAACAGTAGCTGCTATACACAAATCTCCATGCTGGAAACGTGCGTTTTGGCCTCTTCTAAGCTTATTGTGACGTTTTAAGCTTGTTACTGTCATTTCAACAACTTTACACTAGTTTCTTAACAGTAGCTGCTATACACACATCTCCATGCTGGAAACATGCGTTTCGGCCTCTTCTGGGCTTTTTGTGACGTTTTAAGCTTGTTACTGTCATTTCAACAGTTTTACACTTGTTTCTTAACAGTAGCTGCTATACACAAATCTCCATGCTGGAAACATGCGTTTCGGCCTCTTCTGGGCTTTTTGTGACGTTTTAAGCATGTTACTGTTATTTCAACAGTTTTACACTAGTTTCTTAACAGTAGCTGCTATACACACATCTCCATGCTGGAAACGTGCGTTTTGGCTTCTTCTAAGCTTATTGTGACGTTTTAAGCTTGTTACTGTCATTTCAACAGTTTTACACTAGTTTCTTAACAGTAGCTGCTATACACACATCTCCATGCTGGAAACGTGCATTTCAGCCTCTTCTAAGCTTTTTGTGACGTTTCAAGCTTGTTACTGTCATTTCAACAGTTTTACTCTAGTTTCTTAACAGTAGCTGCTATACACACATCTCCATGCTGGAAACGTGCGTTTCGGCTTCTTCTAAGCTTATTGTGACGTTTTAAACTTGTTACTGTCAGTTCAACAATTTTACACTAGTTTCTTAACAGTAGCTGCTATACACACATCTCCATGCTGGAAACGTGCGTTTTGGCTTCTTCTAAGCTTATTGTGACGTTTTAAGCTTGTTACTGTCATTTCAACAATTTTACACTAGTTTCTTAACAGTAGCTGCTGTACACTCATCTCCATGCTGGAAACATGCGTTTCGGCTTCTTCTAAGCTTATTGTGACGTTTTAAGTATGTTACTGTCATTTCAACAATTTTACACTAGTTTCTTAACAGTAGCTGCTATACACACATCTCCATGCTGGAAACGTGCATTTCAGCCTCTTCTAAGCTTTTTGTGACGTTTCAAGCTTGTTACTGTCATTTCAACAGTTTTACACTAGTTTCTTAACAGTAGCTGCTGTACACTCATCTCCATGCTGGAAACATGCGTTTCGGCTTCTTCTAAGCTTATTGTGACGTTTTAAGTATGTTACTGTCATTTCAACAATTTTACACTAGTTTCTTAACAGTAGCTGCTATACACACATCTCCATGCTGGAAACGTGCATTTCAGCCTCTTCTAAGCTTTTTGTGACGTTTCAAGCTTGTTACTGTCATTTCAACAGTTTTACACTAGTTTCTTAACAGTAGCTGCTATACACACATCTCCATGCTGGAAACGTGCGTTTCGGCTTCTTCTAAGCTTATTGTGACGTTTTAAACTTGTTACTGTCAGTTCAACAATTTTACACTAGTTTCTTAACAGTAGCTGCTATACACACATCTCCATGCTGGAAACGTGCGTTTTGGCTTCTTCTAAGCTTATTGTGACGTTTTAAGCTTGTTACTGTCATTTCAACAGTTTTACACTAGTTTCTTAACAGTAGCTGCTATACACACATCTCCATGCTGGAAACGTGCGTTTCGGCCTCTTCTGGGCTTTTTGTGATGTTTTAAGCATGTTACTGTCATTTCAACAGTTTTACACTAGCTTCTTAACAGTAGCTGCTATACACACATCTCCATGCTGGAAACATGCTTTTCGGCCTCTTCTGGGCTTTTTGTGATGTTTTAAGCATGTTACTGTCATTTCAACAATTTTACACTAGTTTCTTAACAGAAGCTGCTATACACAAATCTCCATGCTGGAAACGTGCGTTTTGGCCTCTTCTAGGCTTTTTGTGACGTTTTAAGCTTGTTACTGTCATTTCAACAGTTTTACACTTGTTTCTTAACAGTAGCTGCTATACACAAATCTCCATGCTGGAAACGTGCGTTTTGGCCTCTTCTAAGCTTATTGTGACGTTTTAAGCTTGTTACTGTCATTTCAACAACTTTACACTAGTTTCTTAACAGTAGCTGCTATACACACATCTCCATGCTGGAAACATGCGTTTCGGCCTCTTCTGGGCTTTTTGTGACGTTTTAAGCTTGTTACTGTCATTTCAACAGTTTTACACTTGTTTCTTAACAGTAGCTGCTATACACAAATCTCCATGCTGGAAACATGCGTTTCGGCCTCTTCTGGGCTTTTTGTGACGTTTTAAGCATGTTACTGTTATTTCAACAGTTTTACACTAGTTTCTTAACAGTAGCTGCTATACACACATCTCCATGCTGGAAACGTGCGTTTTGGCTTCTTCTAAGCTTATTGTGACGTTTTAAGCTTGTTACTGTCATTTCAACAGTTTTACACTAGTTTCTTAACAGTAGCTGCTATACACACATCTCCATGCTGGAAACGTGCATTTCAGCCTCTTCTAAGCTTTTTGTGACGTTTCAAGCTTGTTACTGTCATTTCAACAGTTTTACTCTAGTTTCTTAACAGTAGCTGCTATACACACATCTCCATGCTGGAAACGTGCGTTTCGGCTTCTTCTAAGCTTATTGTGACGTTTTAAACTTGTTACTGTCAGTTCAACAATTTTACACTAGTTTCTTAACAGTAGCTGCTATACACACATCTCCATGCTGGAAACGTGCGTTTTGGCTTCTTCTAAGCTTATTGTGACGTTTTAAGCTTGTTACTGTCATTTCAACAATTTTACACTAGTTTCTTAACAGTAGCTGCTGTACACTCATCTCCATGCTGGAAACATGCGTTTCGGCTTCTTCTAAGCTTATTGTGACGTTTTAAGTATGTTACTGTCATTTCAACAATTTTACACTAGTTTCTTAACAGTAGCTGCTATACACACATCTCCATGCTGGAAACGTGCATTTCAGCCTCTTCTAAGCTTTTTGTGACGTTTCAAGCTTGTTACTGTCATTTCAACAGTTTTACACTAGTTTCTTAACAGTAGCTGCTGTACACTCATCTCCATGCTGGAAACATGCGTTTCGGCTTCTTCTAAGCTTATTGTGACGTTTTAAGTATGTTACTGTCATTTCAACAATTTTACACTAGTTTCTTAACAGTAGCTGCTATACACACATCTCCATGCTGGAAACGTGCATTTCAGCCTCTTCTAAGCTTTTTGTGACGTTTCAAGCTTGTTACTGTCATTTCAACAGTTTTACACTAGTTTCTTAACAGTAGCTGCTATACACACATCTCCATGCTGGAAACATGCGTTTCGGCTTCTTCTAAGCTTATTGTGACGTTTTAAGTATGTTACTGTCATTTCAACAATTTTACACTAGTTTCTTAACAGTAGCTGCTATACACACATCTCCATGCTGGAAACGTGCATTTCAGCCTCTTCTAAGCTTTTTGTGACGTTTCAAGCTTGTTACTGTCATTTCAACAGTTTTACACTAGTTTCTTAACAGTAGCTGCTGTACACTCATCTCCATGCTGGAAACATGCGTTTCGGCTTCTTCTAAGCTTATTGTGACGTTTTAAGTATGTTACTGTCATTTCAACAATTTTACACTAGTTTCTTAACAGTAGCTGCTATACACACATCTCCATGCTGGAAACGTGCATTTCAGCCTCTTCTAAGCTTTTTGTGACGTTTCAAGCTTGTTACTGTCATTTCAACAGTTTTACACTAGTTTCTTAACAGTAGCTGCTATACACACATCTCCATGCTGGAAACGTGCGTTTCGGCTTCTTCTAAGCTTATTGTGACGTTTTAAACTTGTTACTGTCAGTTCAACAATTTTACACTAGTTTCTTAACAGTAGCTGCTATACACACATCTCCATGCTGGAAACGTGCGTTTTGGCTTCTTCTAAGCTTATTGTGACGTTTTAAGCTTGTTACTGTCATTTCAACAATTTTACACTAGTTTCTTAACAGTAGCTGCTATACACAAATCTCCATGCTGGAAACGTGCGTTTTGGCTTCTTCTAAGCTTATTGTGACGTTTTAAGCTTGTTACTGTCATTTCAACAGTTTTACACTAGTTTCTTAACAGTAGCTGCTATACACACATCTCCATGCTGGAAACGTGCGTTTCGGCCTCTTCTAAGCTTATTGTGACGTTTTAAGCTTGTTACTGTCATTTCAACAACTTTACACTAGTTTCTTAACAGTAGCTGCTATACACACATCTCCATGCTGGAAACATGCGTTTCGGCCTCTTCTGGGCTTTTTGTGACGTTTTAAGCTTGTTACTGTCATTTCAACAGTTTTACACTTGTTTCTTAACAGTAGCTGCTATACACACATCTCCATGCTGGAAACGTGCGTTTCGGCCTCTTCTGGGCTTTTTGTGATGTTTTAAGCATGTTACTGTCATTTCAACAATTTTACACTAGTTTCTTAACAGAAGCTGCTATACACAAATCTCCATGCTGGAAACGTGCGTTTTGGCCTCTTCTAAGCTTATTGTGACGTTTTAAGCTTGCTACTGTCATTTCAACAGTTTTACACTAGTTTCTTAACAGTAGCTGCTATACACACATCTCCATGCTGTAAACGTGCGTTTCGGCCTCTTCTGGGCTTTTAGTGACGTTTTAAGCATGTTACTGACATTTCAACAGTTTTACACTAGTTTCTTAACAGTAACTGCTGTACACTCATCTCCATGCTGGAAACGTGCGTTTCAGCTTCTTCTATGCTTATTGTGACGTTTCAAGCTTGTTACTGTCATTTCAACAGTTTTACACTAGTTTCTTAACAGTAGCTGCTATGCACACATCTCTATGCTGGAAACGTGCGTTTCGGCCTCTTCTGGGCTTATTGTGACGTTTTAAGCATGTTACTGTCATTTCAACAGTTTTACACTAGTTTCTTAACATTAGCTGCTATACACACATCTCCATGCTGGAAACGTGCATTTCAGCCTCTTCTAAGCTTTTTGTGACGTTTCAAGCTTGTTACTGTCATTTCAACAGTTTTACACTAGTTTCTTAACAGTAGCTGCTGTACACTCATCTCCATGTTGGAAACATGCGTTTCGGCTTCTTCTAAGCTTATTGTGACGTTTTAAGTATGTTACTGTCATTTCAACAATTTTACACTAGTTTCTTAACAGTAGCTGCTATACACACATCTCCATGCTGGAAACGTGCATTTCAGCCTCTTCTAAGCTTTTTGTGACGTTTCAAGCTTGTTACTGTCATTTCAACAGTTTTACACTAGTTTCTTAACAGTAGCTGCTGTACACTCATCTCCATGCTGGAAACATGCGTTTCGGCTTCTTCTAAGCTTATTGTGACGTTTTAAGTATGTTACTGTCATTTCAACAATTTTACACTAGTTTCTTAACAGTAGCTGCTATACACACATCTCCATGCTGGAAACGTGCATTTCAGCCTCTTCTAAGCTTTTTGTCACGTTTCAAGCTTGTTACTGTCATTTCAACAGTTTTACACTAGTTTCTTAACAGTAGCTGCTGTACACTCATCTCCATGCTGGAAACATGCGTTTCGGCTTCTTCTAAGCTTATTGTGACGTTTTAAGTATGTTACTGTCATTTCAACAATTTTACACTAGTTTCTTAACAGTAGCTGCTATACACACATCTCCATGCTGGAAACGTGCATTTCAGCCTCTTCTAAGCTTTTTGTGACGTTTCAAGCTTGTTACTGTCATTTCAACAGTTTTACACTAGTTTCTTAACAGTAGCTGCTATACACACATCTTCATGCTGGAAACGTGCGTTTCGGCTTCTTCTAAGCTTATTGTGACGTTTTAAACTTGTTACTGTCAGTTCAACAATTTTACACTAGTTTCTTAACAGTAGCTGCTATACACACATCTCCATGCTGGAAACGTGCGTTTTGGCTTCTTCCAAGCTTATTGTGACGTTTTAAGCTTGTTACTGTCATTTCAACAATTTTACACTAGTTTCTTAACAGTAGCTGCTATACACAAATCTCCATGCTGGAAACGTGCGTTTTGGCTTCTTCTAAGCTTATTGTGACGTTTTAAGCTTGTTACTGTCATTTCAACAATTTTACACTAGTTTCTTAACAGTAGCTGCTATACACAAATCTCCATGCTGGAAACGTGCGTTTTGGCTTCTTCTAAGCTTATTGTGACGTTTTAAGCTTGTTACTGTCATTTCAACAGTTTTACACTAGTTTCTTAACAGTAGCTGCTATACACACATCTCCATGCTGGAAACGTGCGTTTCGGCCTCTTCTGGGCTTTTTGTGATGTTTTAAGCATGTTACTGTCATTTCAACAGTTTTACACTAGCTTCTTAACAGTAGCTGCTATACACACATCTCCATGCTGGAAACATGCGTTTCGGCCTCTTCTGGGCTTTTTGTGATGTTTTAAGCATGTTACTGTCATTTCAACAATTTTACACTAGTTTCTTAACAGAAGCTGCTATACACAAATCTCCATGCTGGAAACGTGCGTTTTGGCCTCTTCTAGGCTTTTTGTGACGTTTTAAGCTTGTTACTGTCATTTCAACAGTTTTACACTTGTTTCTTAACAGTAGCTGCTATACACAAATCTCCATGCTGGAAACGTGCGTTTTGGCCTCTTCTAAGCTTATTGTGACGTTTTAAGCTTGTTACTGTCATTTCAACAACTTTACACTAGTTTCTTAACAGTAGCTGCTATACACACATCTCCATGCTGGAAACATGCGTTTCGGCCTCTTCTGGGCTCTTTGTGACGTTTTAAGCTTGTTACTGTCATTTCAACAGTTTTTCACTTGTTTCTTAACAGTAGCTGCTATACACAAATCTCCATGCTGGAAACATGCGTTTCGGCCTCTTCTGGGCTTTTTGTGACGTTTTAAGCATGTTACTGTTATTTCAACAGTTTTACACTAGTTTTTTAACAGTAGCTGCTATACACACATCTCCATGCTGGAAACGTGCGTTTTGGCTTCTTCTAAGCTTATTGTGACGTTTTAAGCTTGTTACTGTCATTTCAACAGTTTTACACTAGTTTCTTAACAGTAGCTGCTATACACACATCTCCATGCTAGAAATGTGCATTTCAGCCTCTTCTAAGCTTTTTGTGACGTTTCAAGCTTGTTACTGTCATTTCAACAGTTTTACTCTAGTTTCTTAACAGTAGCTGCTATACACACATCTCCATGCTGGAAACGTGCGTTTCGGCTTCTTCTAAGCTTATTGTGACGTTTTAAACTTGTTACTGTCAGTTCAACAATTTTAAACTAGTTTCTTAACAGTAGCTGCTATACACACATCTCCATGCTGGAAACGTGCGTTTTGGCCTCTTCTAAGCTTATTGTGACGTTTTAAGCTAGTTACTGTCATTTCAACAGTTTTACACTAGTTTCTTAACAGTAGCTGCTATACACACATCTCCATGCTGGAAACGTGCATTTCAGCCTCTTCTAAGCTTTTTGTGACGTTTCAAGCTTGTTACTGTCATTTCAACAGTTTTACACTAGTTTCTTAAGAGTAGCTGCTGTACACTCATCTCCATGCTGGAAACATGCGTTTCGGCTTCTTCTAAGCTTATTGTGACGTTTTAAGTATGTTACTGTCATTTCAACAATTTTACACTAGTTTCTTAACAGTAGCTGCTATACACACATCTCCATGCTGGAAACGTGCATTTCAGCCTCTTCTAAGCTTTTTGTGACGTTTCAAGCTTGTTACTGTCATTTCAACAGTTTTACACTAGTTTCTTAACAGTAGCTGCTGTACACTCATCTCCATGCTGGAAACATGCGTTTCGGCTTCTTCTAAGCTTATTGTGACGTTTTAAGTATGTTACTGTCATTTCAACAATTTTACACTAGTTTCTTAACAGTAGCTGCTATACACACATCTCCATGCTGGAAACGTGCATTTCAGCCTCTTCTAAGCTTTTTGTGACGTTTCAAGCTTGTTACTGTCATTTCAACAGTTTTACACTAGTTTCTTAACAGTAGCTGCTGTACACTCATCTCCATGCTGGAAACATGCGTTTCGGCTTCTTCTAAGCTTATTGTGACGTTTTAAGTATGTTACTGTCATTTCAACAATTTTACACTAGTTTCTTAACAGTAGCTGCTATACACACATCTCCATGCTGGAAACGTGCATTTCAGCCTCTTCTAAGCTTTTTGTGACGTTTCAAGCTTGTTACTGTCATTTCAACAGTTTTACACTAGTTTCTTAACAGTAGCTGCTATACACACATCTCCATGCTGGAAACGTGCGTTTCGGCTTCTTCTAAGCTTATTGTGACGTTTTAAACTTGTTACTGTCAGTTCAACAATTTTACACTAGTTTCTTAACAGTAGCTGCTATACACACATCTCCATGCTGGAAACGTGCGTTTTGGCTTCTTCTAAGCTTATTGTGACGTTTTAAGCTTGTTACTGTCATTTCAACAATTTTACACTAGTTTCTTAACAGTAGCTGCTATACACAAATCTCCATGCTGGAAACGTGCGTTTTGGCTTCTTCTAAGCTTATTGTGACGTTTTAAGCTTGTTACTGTCATTTCAACAGTTTTACACTAGTTTCTTAACAGTAGCTGCTATACACACATCTCCATGCTGGAAACGTGCGTTTCGGCCTCTTCTAAGCTTATTGTGACGTTTTAAGCTTGTTACTGTCATTTCAACAACTTTACACTAGTTTCTTAACAGTAGCTGCTATACACACATCTCCATGCTGGAAACATGCGTTTCGGCCTCTTCTGGGCTTTTTGTGACGTTTTAAGCTTGTTACTGTCATTTCAACAGTTTTACACTAGTTTCTTAACAGTAGCTGCTATACACACATCTCCATGCTGGAAACGTGCGTTTCGGCCTCTTCTGGGCTTTTAGTGACGTTTTAAGCATGTTACTGACATTTCAACAGTTTTACACTAGTTTCTTAACAGTAACTGCTGTACACTCATCTCCATGCTGGAAACGTGCGTTTCAGCTTCTTCTATGCTTATTGTGACGTTTCAAGCTTGTTACTGTCATTTCAACAGTTTTACACTAGTTTCTTAACAGTAGCTGCTATGCACACATCTCTATGCTGGAAACGTGCGTTTCGGCCTCTTCTGGGCTTATTGTGACGTTTTAAGCATGTTACTGTCATTTCAACAGTTTTACACTAGTTTCTTAACAGTAGCTGCTATACACACATCTCCATGCTGGAAACGTGCGTTTCGGCCTCTTCTAAGCTTATTGTGACGTTTTAAGCTTGTTACTGTCATTTCAACAATTTTACACTAGTTTCTTAACAGTAGCTGCTATACACACATCTCCATGCTGGAAACGTGCGTTTTGGCTTCTTCTAAGCTTATTGTGACGTTTTAAGCTTGTTACTGTCATTTCAACAGTTTTACACTTGTTTCTTAACAGTAGCTGCTATACACACATCTCCATGCTGGAAACGTGCGTTTCGGCCTCTTCTGGGCTTTTTGTGATGTTTTAAGCTTGTTACTGTCATTTCAACAATTTTACACTAGTTTCTTAACAGAAGCTGCTATACACACATCTCCATGCTGGAAACGTGCGTTTCGGCCTCTTCTAAGCTTATTGTGACGTTTTAAGCTTGTTACTGTCATTTCAACAGTTTTACACTAGTTTCTTAACAGTAGCTGCTATGCACACATCTCTATGCTGTAAACGTGCGTTTCGGCTTCTTCTAAGCTTATTGTGACGTTTTAAGCTTGTTACTGTCATTTAAACAACTTTACACTAGTTTCTTAACAGTAGCTGCTATACACAAATCTCCATGCTGGAAACGTGCGTTTTGGCTTCTTCTAAGCTTATTGTGACGTTTTAAGCTTGTTACTGTCATTTCAACAATTTTACACTAGTTTCTTAACAGTAGCTGCTATACACAAATCTCCATGCTGGAAACGTGCGTTTTGGCCTCTTCTAAGCTTATTGTGACGTTTTAAGCTTGTTACTGTCATTTCAACAGTTTTACACTAGTTTCTTAACAGTAGCTGCTATACACACATCTCCATGCTGGAAACGTGCATTTCAGCCTCTTCTAAGCTTTTTGTGACGTTTCAAGCTTGTTACTGTCATTTCAACAGTTTTACACTAGTTTCTTAACAGTAGCTGCTGTACACTCATCTCCATGCTGGAAACATGCGTTTCGGCTTCTTCTAAGCTTATTGTGACGTTTTAAGCATGTTACTGTCATTTCAACAGTTTTACACTAGTTTCTTAACAGTAGCTGCTATACACACATCTCTATGCTGGAAACGTGCATTTCAGCCTCTTCTAAGCTTTTTGTGACGTTTCAAGCTTGTTACTGTCATTTCAACAGTTTTACACTAGTTTCTTAACAGTAGCTGCTATACACACATCTCCATGCTGGAAACATGCGTTTCGGCCTCTTCTGGGCTTTTTGTGATGTTTTAAGCATGTTACTGTCATTTCAACAATTTTACACTAGTTTCTTAACAGAAGCTGCTATACACAAATCTCCATGCTGGAAACGTGCGTTTTGGCTTCTTCTAAGCTTATTGTGACGTTTTAAACTTGTTACTGTCAGTTCAACAATTTTACACTAGTTTCTTAACAGTAGCTGCTATACACACATCTCCATGCTGGAAACGTGCGTTTTGGCTTCTTCTAAGCTTATTGTGACGTTTTAAGCTTGTTACTGTCATTTCAACAATTTTACACTAGTTTCTTAACAGTAGCTGCTATACACAAATCTCCATGCTGGAAACGTGCGTTTTGGCCTCTTCTAAGCTTATTGTGACGTTTTAAGCTTGTTACTGTCATTTCAACAACTTTACACTAGTTTCTTAACAGTAGCTGCTATACACACATCTCCATGCTGGAAACATGCGTTTCGGCCTCTTCTGGGCTTTTTGTGACGTTTTAAGCTTGTTACTGTCATTTCAACAGTTTTACACTTGTTTCTTAACAGTAGCTGCTATACACACATCTCCATGCTGGAAACGTGCGTTTCGGCCTCTTCTGGGCTTTTTGTGATGTTTTAAGCTTGTTACTGTCATTTCAACAATTTTACACTAGTTTCTTAACAGTAGCTGCTATACACAAATCTCCATGCTGGAAACGTGCGTTTCGGCCTCTTCTAAGCTTATTGTGACGTTTTAAGCTTGTTACTGTCATTTCAACAGTTTTACACTAGTTTCTTAACAGTAGCTGCTATGCACACATCTCTATGCTGTAAACGTGCGTTTCGGCTTCTTCTAAGCTTATTGTGACGTTTTAAGCTTGTTACTGTCATTTAAACAACTTTACACTAGTTTCTTAACAGTAGCTGCTATACACAAATCTCCATGCTGGAAACGTGCGTTTCGGCCTCTTCTGGGCTTATTGTGACGTTTTAAGCATGTTACTGTCATTTCAACAGTTTTACACTAGTTTCTTAACAGTAGCTGCTATACACACATCTCCATGCTGGAAACATGCGTTTCGGCCTCTTCTGGGCTTTTTGTGACGTTTTAAGCTTGTTACTGTCATTTCAACAGTTTTACACTTGTTTCTTAACAGTAGCTGCTATACACACATCTCCATGCTGGAAACGTGCGTTTCGGCCTCTTCTGGGTTTTTTGTGATGTTTTAAGCTTGTTACTGTCATTTCAACAATTTTACACTAGTTTCTTAACAGAAGCTGCTATACACAAATCTCCATGCTGGAAACGTGCGTTTCGGTCTCTTCTAAGCTTATTGTGACGTTTTAAGCTTGTTACTGTCATTTCAACAGTTTTACACTAGTTTCTTAACAGTAGCTGCTATGCACACATCTCTATGCTGTAAACGTGCGTTTCGGCTTCTTCTAAGCTTATTGTGACGTTTCAAGCTTGTTACTGTCATTTCAACAGTTTTACACTAGTTTCTTAACAGTAGCTGCTATACACACATCTCCATGCTGGAAACATGCGTTTCGGCCTCTTCTGGGCTTTTTGTGACGTTTTAAGCATGTTACTGTCATTTCAACAGTTTTAAACTAGTTTCTTAACAGAAGCTGCTATACACAAATCTCCATGCTGGAAACGTGCGTTTTGGCCTCTTCTAAGCTTATTGTGACGTTTTAAGCTTGTTACTGTCATTTCAACAGTTTTACACTAGTTTCTTAACAGTAGCTGCTATACACACATCTCCATGCTGGAAACATGCGTTTCGGCCTCTTCTGGGCTTTTTGTGATGTTTTAAGTATGTTACTGTCATTTCAACAATTTTACACTAGTTTCTTAACAGAAGCTGCTATACACAAATCTCCATGCTGGAAACGTGCGTTTTGGCCTCTTCTAAGCTTATTGTGACGTTTTAAGCTTGTTACTGTCATTTCAACAGTTTTACACTAGTTTCTTAACAGTAGCTGCTATACACACATCTCCATGCTGGAAACGTGCGTTTCGGCTTCTTCTAAGCTTATTGTGACGTTTTAAACTTGTTACTGTCAGTTCAACAAATTTACACTAGTTTCTTAACAGTAGCTGCTATACACACATCTCCATGCTGGAAACGTGCGTTTTGGCTTCTTCTAAGCTTATTGTGACGTTTTAAGCTTGTTACTGTCATTTCAACAATTTTACACTAGTTTCTTAACAGTAGCTGCTATACACAAATCTCCATGCTGGAAACGTGCGTTTTGGCCTCTTCTAAGCTTATTGTGACGTTTTAAGCTTGTTACTGTCATTTCAACAGTTTTACACTTGTTTCTTAACAGTAGCTGCTATACACACATCTCCATGCTGGAAACATGCGTTTCGGCCTCTTCTGGGCTTTTTGTGACGTTTTAAGCTTGTTACTGTCATTTCAACAGTTTTACACTTGTTTCTTAACAGTAGCTGCTATACACAAATCTCCATGCTGGAAACGTGCGTTTTGGCCTCTTCTAAGCTTATTGTGACGTTTTAAGCTTGTTACTGTCATTTCAACAACTTTACACTAGTTTCTTAACAGTAGCTGCTATACACACATCTCCATGCTGGAAACATGCGTTTCGGCCTCTTCTGGGCTTTTTGTGACGTTTTAAGCTTGTTACTGTCATTTCAACAGTTTTACACTTGTTTCTTAACAGTAGCTGCTATACACACATCTCCATGCTGGAAACGTGCGTTTCGGCCTCTTCTGGGCTTTTTGTGATGTTTTAAGCTTGTTACTGTTATTTCAACAATTTTACACTAGTTTCTTAACAGAAGCTGCTATACACAAATCTCCATGCTGGAAACGTGCGTTTCGGCCTCTTCTAAGCTTATTGTGACGTTTTAAGCTTGTTACTGTCATTTCAACAGTTTTACACTAGTTTCTTAACAGTAGCTGCTATGCACACATCTCCATGCTGGGAACGTGCGTTTTGGCTTCTTCTAAGCTTATTGTGACGTTTTAAGCTTGTTACTGTCATTTCAACAATTTTACACTAGTTTCTTAACAGTAGCTGCTATACACAAATCTCCATGCTGGAAACGTGCGTTTTGGCCTCTTCTAAGCTTAATGTGACGTTTTAAGCTTGTTACTGTCATTTCAACAGTTTTACACTAGTTTCTTAACAGTAGCTGCTATACACACATCTCCATGCTGGAAACGTGCGTTTCGGCTTCTTCTAAGCTTATTGTGACGTTTTAAACTTGTTACTGTCAGTTCAACAATTTTACACTAGTTTCTTAACAGTAGCTGCTATACACACATCTCCATGCTGGAAACGTGCGTTTTGGCTTCTTCTAAGCTTATTGTGACGTTTTAAGCTTGTTACTGTCATTTCAACAATTTTACACTAGTTTCTTAACAGTAGCTGCTATACACAAATCTCCATGCTGGAAACGTGCGTTTTGGCCTCTTCTAAGCTTATTGTGACGTTTTAAGCTTGTTACTGTCATTTCAACAACTTTACACTAGTTTCTTAACAGTAGCTGCTATACACACATCTCCATGCTGGAAACATGCGTTTCGGCCTCTTCTGGGCTTTTTGTGACGTTTTAAGCTTGTTACTGTCATTTCAACAGTTTTACACTTGTTTCTTAACAGTAGCTGCTATACACAAATCTCCATGCTGGAAACGTGCGTTTTGGCCTCTTCTAAGCTTATTGTGACGTTTTAAGCTTGTTACTGTCATTTCAACAGTTTTACACTTGTTTCTTAACAGTAGCTGCTATACACACATCTCCATGCTGGAAACGTGCGTTTCGGCCTCTTCTGGGCTTTTTGTGATGTTTTAAGCTTGTTACTGTTATTTCAACAATTTTACACTAGTTTCTTAACAGAAGCTGCTATACACAAATCTCCATGCTGGAAACGTGCGTTTCGGCCTCTTCTAAGCTTATTGTGACGTTTTAAGCTTGTTACTGTCATTTCAACAGTTTTACACTAGTTTCTTAACAGTAGCTGCTATGCACACATCTCTATGCTGTAAACGTGCGTTTTGGCTTCTTCTAAGCTTATTGTGACGTTTTAAGCTTGTTACTGTCATTTCAACAGTTTTACACTAGTTTCTTAACAGTAGCTGCTATGCACACATCTCTATGCTGTAAACGTGCGTTTTGGCTTCTTCTAAGCTTATTGTGACGTTTTAAGCTTGTTACTGTCATTTAAACAACTTTACACTAGTTTCTTAACAGTAGCTGCTATACACAAATCTCCATGCTGGAAACGTGCGTTTCGGCCTCTTCTGGGCTTATTGTGACGTTTTAAGCATGTTACTGTCATTTAAACAACTTTACACTAGTTTCTTAACAGTAGCTGCTATACACAAATCTCCATGCTGGAAACGTGCGTTTCGGCCTCTTCTGGGCTTATTGTGACGTTTTAAGCATGTTACTGTCATTTCAACAGTTTTACACTAGTTTCTTAACAGTAGCTGCTATACACACATCTCCATGCTGGAAACGTGCGTTTCGGCCTCTTCTAAGCTTATTGTGACGTTTTAAGCTTGTTACTGTCATTTCAACAGTTTTACACTAGCTTCTTAACAGTAGCTGCTATACACACATCTCCATGCTGGAAACATGCGTTTCGGCCTCTTCTGGGCTTTTTGTGATGTTTTAAGCATGTTACTGTCATTTCAACAATTTTACACTAGTTTCTTAACAGAAGCTGCTATACACAAATCTCCATGCTGGAAACGTGCGTTTTGGCCTCTTCTAAGCTTATTGTGACGTTTTAAGCTTGTTACTGTCATTTCAACAACTTTACACTAGTTTCTTAACAGTAGCTGCTATACACACATCTCCATGCTGGAAACGTGCGTTTCGGCTTCTTCTAAGCTTATTGTGACGTTTTAAACTTGTTACTGTCAGTTCAACAATTTTACACTAGTTTCTTAACAGTAGCTGCTATACACACATCTCCATGCTGGAAACGTGCGTTTTGGCTTCTTCTAAGCTTATTGTGACGTTTTAAGCTTGTTACTGTCATTTCAACAATTTTACACTAGTTTCTTAACAGTAGCTGCTATACACAAATCTCCATGCTGGAAACGTGCGTTTTGGCCTCTTCTAAGCTTATTGTGACGTTTTAAGCTTGTTACTGTCATTTCAACAACTTTACACTAGTTTCTTAACAGTAGCTGCTATACACACATCTCCATGCTGGAAACATGCGTTTCGGCCTCTTCTGGGCTTTTTGTGACGTTTTAAGCTTGTTACTGTCATTTCAACAGTTTTGCACTTGTTTCTTAACAGTAGCTGCTATACACAAATCTCCATGCTGGAAACGTGCGTTTTGGCCTCTTCTAAGCTTATTGTGACGTTTTAAGCTTGTTACTGTCATTTCAACAACTTTACACTAGTTTCTTAACAGTAGCTGCTATACACACATCTCCATGCTGGAAACATGCGTTTCGGCCTCTTCTGGGCTTTTTGTGACGTTTTAAGCTTGTTACTGTCATTTCAACAGTTTTACACTTGTTTCTTAACAGTAGCTGCTATACACACATCTCCATGCTGGAAACGTGCGTTTCGGCCTCTTCTGGGCTTATTGTGACGTTTTAAGCATGTTACTGTCATTTCAACAGTTTTACACTAGTTTCTTAACAGTAGCTGCTATACACACATCTCCATGCTGGAAACGTGCGTTTCGGCCTCTTCTAAGCTTATTGTGACGTTTTAAGCTTGTTACTGTCATTTCAACAGTTTTACACTAGCTTCTTAACAGTAGCTGCTATACACACATCTCCATGCTGGAAACATGCGTTTCGGCCTCTTCTGGGCTTTTTGTGATGTTTTAAGCATGTTACTGTCATTTCAACAATTTTACACTAGTTTCTTAACAGAAGCTGCTATACACAAATCTCCATGCTGGAAACGTGCGTTTTGGCCTCTTCTAAGCTTATTGTGACGTTTTAAGCTTGTTACTGTCATTTCAACAACTTTACACTAGTTTCTTAACAGTAGCTGCTATAAACACATCTCCATGCTGGAAACGTGCGTTTCGGCTTCTTCTAAGCTTATTGTGACGTTTTAAACTTGTTACTGTCAGTTCAACAATTTTACACTAGTTTCTTAACAGTAGCTGCTATACACACATCTCCATGCTGGAAACGTGCGTTTTGGCTTCTTCTAAGCTTATTGTGACGTTTTAAGCTTGTTACTGTCATTTCAACAATTTTACACTAGTTTCTTAACAGTAGCTGCTATACACAAATCTCCATGCTGGAAACGTGCGTTTTGGCCTCTTCTAAGCTTATTGTGACGTTTTAAGCTTGTTACTGTCATTTCAACAACTTTACACTAGTTTCTTAACAGTAGCTGCTATACACACATCTCCATGCTGGAAACATGCGTTTCGGCCTCTTCTGGGCTTTTTGTGACGTTTTAAGCTTGTTACTGTCATTTCAACAGTTTTGCACTTGTTTCTTAACAGTAGCTGCTATACACAAATCTCCATGCTGGAAACGTGCGTTTTGGCCTCTTCTAAGCTTATTGTGACGTTTTAAGCTTGTTACTGTCATTTCAACAACTTTACACTAGTTTCTTAACAGTAGCTGCTATACACACATCTCCATGCTGGAAACATGCGTTTCGGCCTCTTCTGGGCTTTTTGTGACGTTTTAAGCTTGTTACTGTCATTTCAACAGTTTTACACTTGTTTCTTAACAGTAGCTGCTATACACACATCTCCATGCTGGAAACGTGCGTTTCGGCCTCTTCTGGGCTTTTTGTGATGTTTTAAGCTTGTTACTGTTATTTCAACAATTTTACACTAGTTTCTTAACAGAAGCTGCTATACACAAATCTCCATGCTGGAAACGTGCGTTTCGGCCTCTTCTAAGCTTATTGTGACGTTTTAAGCTTGTTACTGTCATTTCAACAGTTTTACACTAGTTTCTTAACAGTAGCTGCTATGCACACATCTCTATGCTGTAAACGTGCGTTTTGGCTTCTTCTAAGCTTATTGTGACGTTTTAAGCTTGTTACTGTCATTTAAACAACTTTACACTAGTTTCTTAACAGTAGCTGCTATACACAAATCTCCATGCTGGAAACGTGCGTTTCGGCCTCTTCTGGGCTTATTGTGACGTTTTAAGCATGTTACTGTCATTTAAACAACTTTACACTAGTTTCTTAACAGTAGCTGCTATACACAAATCTCCATGCTGGAAACGTGCGTTTCGGCCTCTTCTGGGCTTATTGTGACGTTTTAAGCATGTTACTGTCATTTCAACAGTTTTACACTAGTTTCTTAACAGTAGCTGCTATACACACATCTCCATGCTGGAAACGTGCGTTTCGGCCTCTTCTAAGCTTATTGTGACGTTTTAAGCTTGTTACTGTCATTTCAACAGTTTTACACTAGCTTCTTAACAGTAGCTGCTATACACACATCTCCATGCTGGAAACATGCGTTTCGGCCTCTTCTGGGCTTTTTGTGATGTTTTAAGCATGTTACTGTCATTTCAACAATTTTACACTAGTTTCTTAACAGAAGCTGCTATACACAAATCTCCATGCTGGAAACGTGCGTTTTGGCCTCTTCTAAGCTTATTGTGACGTTTTAAGCTTGTTACTGTCATTTCAACAACTTTACACTAGTTTCTTAACAGTAGCTGCTATACACACATCTCCATGCTGGGAACGTGCGTTTTGGCTTCTTCTAAGCTTATTGTGACGTTTTAAGCTTGTTACTGTCATTTCAACAATTTTACACTAGTTTCTTAACAGTAGCTGCTATACACAAATCTCCATGCTGGAAACGTGCGTTTTGGCCTCTTCTAAGCTTAATGTGACGTTTTAAGCTTGTTACTGTCATTTCAACAGTTTTACACTAGTTTCTTAACAGTAGCTGCTATACACACATCTCCATGCTGGAAACGTGCGTTTCGGCTTCTTCTAAGCTTATTGTGACGTTTTAAACTTGTTACTGTCAGTTCAACAATTTTACACTAGTTTCTTAACAGTAGCTGCTATACACACATCTCCATGCTGGAAACGTGCGTTTTGGCTTCTTCTAAGCTTATTGTGACGTTTTAAGCTTGTTACTGTCATTTCAACAATTTTACACTAGTTTCTTAACAGTAGCTGCTATACACAAATCTCCATGCTGGAAACGTGCGTTTTGGCCTCTTCTAAGCTTATTGTGACGTTTTAAGCTTGTTACTGTCATTTCAACAACTTTACACTAGTTTCTTAACAGTAGCTGCTATACACACATCTCCATGCTGGAAACATGCGTTTCGGCCTCTTCTGGGCTTTTTGTGACGTTTTAAGCTTGTTACTGTCATTTCAACAGTTTTACACTTGTTTCTTAACAGTAGCTGCTATACACAAATCTCCATGCTGGAAACGTGCGTTTTGGCCTCTTCTAAGCTTATTGTGACGTTTTAAGCTTGTTACTGTCATTTCAACAGTTTTACACTTGTTTCTTAACAGTAGCTGCTATACACACATCTCCATGCTGGAAACGTGCGTTTCGGCCTCTTCTGGGCTTTTTGTGATGTTTTAAGCTTGTTACTGTTATTTCAACAATTTTACACTAGTTTCTTAACAGAAGCTGCTATACACAAATCTCCATGCTGGAAACGTGCGTTTCGGCCTCTTCTAAGCTTATTGTGACGTTTTAAGCTTGTTACTGTCATTTCAACAGTTTTACACTAGTTTCTTAACAGTAGCTGCTATGCACACATCTCTATGCTGTAAACGTGCGTTTTGGCTTCTTCTAAGCTTATTGTGACGTTTTAAGCTTGTTACTGTCATTTAAACAACTTTACACTAGTTTCTTAACAGTAGCTGCTATACACAAATCTCCATGCTGGAAACGTGCGTTTCGGCCTCTTCTGGGCTTATTGTGACGTTTTAAGCATGTTACTGTCATTTAAACAACTTTACACTAGTTTCTTAACAGTAGCTGCTATACACAAATCTCCATGCTGGAAACGTGCGTTTCGGCCTCTTCTGGGCTTATTGTGACGTTTTAAGCATGTTACTGTCATTTCAACAGTTTTACACTAGTTTCTTAACAGTAGCTGCTATACACACATCTCCATGCTGGAAACGTGCGTTTCGGCCTCTTCTAAGCTTATTGTGACGTTTTAAGCTTGTTACTGTCATTTCAACAGTTTTACACTAGCTTCTTAACAGTAGCTGCTATACACACATCTCCATGCTGGAAACATGCGTTTCGGCCTCTTCTGGGCTTTTTGTGATGTTTTAAGCATGTTACTGTCATTTCAACAATTTTACACTAGTTTCTTAACAGAAGCTGCTATACACAAATCTCCATGCTGGAAACGTGCGTTTTGGCCTCTTCTAAGCTTATTGTGACGTTTTAAGCTTGTTACTGTCATTTCAACAACTTTACACTAGTTTCTTAACAGTAGCTGCTATACACACATCTCCATGCTGGAAACGTGCGTTTCGGCTTCTTCTAAGCTTATTGTGACGTTTTAAACTTGTTACTGTCAGTTCAACAATTTTACACTAGTTTCTTAACAGTAGCTGCTATACACACATCTCCATGCTGGAAACGTGCGTTTTGGCTTCTTCTAAGCTTATTGTGACGTTTTAAGCTTGTTACTGTCATTTCAACAATTTTACACTAGTTTCTTAACAGTAGCTGCTATACACAAATCTCCATGCTGGAAACGTGCGTTTTGGCCTCTTCTAAGCTTATTGTGACGTTTTAAGCTTGTTACTGTCATTTCAACAACTTTACACTAGTTTCTTAACAGTAGCTGCTATACACACATCTCCATGCTGGAAACATGCGTTTCGGCCTCTTCTGGGCTTTTTGTGACGTTTTAAGCTTGTTACTGTCATTTCAACAGTTTTGCACTTGTTTCTTAACAGTAGCTGCTATACACAAATCTCCATGCTGGAAACGTGCGTTTTGGCCTCTTCTAAGCTTATTGTGACGTTTTAAGCTTGTTACTGTCATTTCAACAACTTTACACTAGTTTCTTAACAGTAGCTGCTATACACACATCTCCATGCTGGAAACATGCGTTTCGGCCTCTTCTGGGCTTTTTGTGACGTTTTAAGCTTGTTACTGTCATTTCAACAGTTTTACACTTGTTTCTTAACAGTAGCTGCTATACACACATCTCCATGCTGGAAACGTGCGTTTCGGCCTCTTCTGGGCTTTTTGTGATGTTTTAAGCTTGTTACTGTTATTTCAACAATTTTACACTAGTTTCTTAACAGTAGCTGCTATGCACACATCTCTATGCTGTAAACGTGCGTTTTGGCTTCTTCTAAGCTTATTGTGACGTTTTAAGCTTGTTACTGTCATTTAAACAACTTTACACTAGTTTCTTAACAGTAGCTGCTATACACAAATCTCCATGCTGGAAACGTGCGTTTCGGCCTCTTCTGGGCTTATTGTGACGTTTTAAGCATGTTACTGTCATTTAAACAACTTTACACTAGTTTCTTAACAGTAGCTGCTATACACAAATCTCCATGCTGGAAACGTGCGTTTCGGCCTCTTCTGGGCTTATTGTGACGTTTTAAGCATGTTACTGTCATTTCAACAGTTTTACACTAGTTTCTTAACAGTAGCTGCTATACACACATCTCCATGCTGGAAACGTGCGTTTCGGCCTCTTCTAAGCTTATTGTGACGTTTTAAGCTTGTTACTGTCATTTCAACAGTTTTACACTAGCTTCTTAACAGTAGCTGCTATACACACATCTCCATGCTGGAAACATGCGTTTCGGCCTCTTCTGGGCTTTTTGTGATGTTTTAAGCATGTTACTGTCATTTCAACAATTTTACACTAGTTTCTTAACAGAAGCTGCTATACACAAATCTCCATGCTGGAAACGTGCGTTTTGGCCTCTTCTAAGCTTATTGTGACGTTTTAAGCTTGTTACTGTCATTTCAACAACTTTACACTAGTTTCTTAACAGTAGCTGCTATACACACATCTCCATGCTGGGAACGTGCGTTTTGGCTTCTTCTAAGCTTATTGTGACGTTTTAAGCTTGTTACTGTCATTTCAACAATTTTACACTAGTTTCTTAACAGTAGCTGCTATACACAAATCTCCATGCTGGAAACGTGCGTTTTGGCCTCTTCTAAGCTTATTGTGACGTTTTAAGCTTGTTACTGTCATTTCAACAACTTTACACTAGTTTCTTAACAGTAGCTGCTATACACACATCTCCATGCTGGAAACATGCGTTTCGGCCTCTTCTGGGCTTTTTGTGACGTTTTAAGCTTGTTACTGTCATTTCAACAGTTTTACACTTGTTTCTTAACAGTAGCTGCTATACACAAATCTCCATGCTGGAAACGTGCGTTTTGGCCTCTTCTAAGCTTATTGTGACGTTTTAAGCTTGTTACTGTCATTTCAACAACTTTACACTAGTTTCTTAACAGTAGCTGCTATACACACATCTCCATGCTGGAAACATGCGTTTCGGCCTCTTCTGGGCTTTTTGTGACGTTTTAAGCTTGTTACTGTCATTTCAACAGTTTTACACTTGTTTCTTAACAGTAGCTGCTATACACAAATCTCCATGCTGGAAACGTGCGTTTTGGCCTCTTCTAAGCTTATTGTGACGTTTTAAGCTTGTTACTGTCATTTCAACAACTTTACACTAGTTTCTTAACAGTAGCTGCTATACACACATCTCCATGCTGGAAACATGCGTTTCGGCCTCTTCTGGGCTTTTTGTGACGTTTTAAGCTTGTTACTGTCATTTCAACAGTTTTACACTTGTTTCTTAACAGTAGCTGCTATACACACATCTCCATGCTGGAAACGTGCGTTTCGGCCTCTTCTGGGCTTTTTGTGATGTTTTAAGCTTGTTACTGTCATTTCAACAATTTTACACTAGTTTCTTAACAGAAGCTGCTATACACAAATCTCCATGCTGGAAACGTGCGTTTCGGCCTCTTCTAAGCTTATTGTGACGTTTTAAGCTTGTTACTGTCATTTCAACAGTTTTACACTAGTTTCTTAACAGTAGCTGCTATGCACACATCTCTATGCTGTAAACGTGCGTTTCGGCTTCTTCTAAGCTTTTTGTGATGTTTTAAGCTTGTTACTGTCATTTCAACAATTTTACACTAGTTTCTTAACAGAAGCTGCTATACACAAATCTCCATGCTGGAAACGTGCGTTTCGGCCTCTTCTAAGCTTATTGTGACGTTTTAAGCTTGTTACTGTCATTTCAACAGTTTTACACTAGTTTCTTAACAGTAGCTGCTATGCACACATCTCTATGCTGTAAACGTGCGTTTCGGCTTCTTCTAAGCTTATTGTGACGTTTTAAGCTTGTTACTGTCATTTAAACAACTTTACACTAGTTTCTTAACAGTAGCTGCTATACACAAATCTCCATGCTGGAAACATGCGTTTCGGCCTCTTCTGGGCTTTTTGTGACGTTTTAAGCATGTTACTGTTATTTCAACAGTTTTACACTAGTTTCTTAACAGTAGCTGCTATACACACATCTCCATGCTGGAAACGTGCGTTTTGGCCTCTTCTAAGCTTATTGTGACGTTTTAAGCTTGTTACTGTCATTTCAACAGTTTTACACTAGTTTCTTAACAGTAGCTGCTATACACACATATCCATGCTGGAAACGTGCATTTCAGCCTCTTCTAAGCTTTTTGTGACGTTTCAAGCTTGTTACTGTCATTTCAACAGTTTTACACTAGTTTCTTAACAGTAGCTGCTATACACACATCTCCATGCTGGAAACGTGCGTTTTGGCTTCTTCTAAGCTTATTGTGACGTTTTAAGCTTGTTACTGTCATTTCAACAGTTTTACACTAGTTTCTTAACAGTAGCTGCTATACACACATCTCCATGCTGGAAACGTGCATTTCAGCCTCTTCTAAGCTTTTTGTGACGTTTCAAGCTTGTTACTGTCATTTCAACAGTTTTACACTAGTTTCTTAACAGTAGCTGCTGTACACTCATCTCCATGCTGGAAACATGCGTTTCGGCTTCTTCTAAGCTTATTGTGACGTTTTAAGTATTTTACTGTCATTTCAACAATTTTACACTAGTTTCTTAACAGTAGCTGCTATACACACATCTCCATGCTGGAAACGTGCATTTCAGCCTCTTCTAAGCTTTTTGTGACGTTTCAAGCTTGTTACTGTCATTTCAACAGTTTTACACTAGTTTCTTAACAGTAGCTGCTATACACACATCTCCATGCTGGAAACGTGCGTTTCGGCTTCTTCTAAGCTTATTGTGACGTTTTAAACTTGTTACTGTCAGTTCAACAATTTTACACTAGTTTCTTAACAGTAGCTGCTATACACACATCTCCATGCTGGAAACGTGCGTTTTGGCTTCTTCTAAGCTTATTGTGACGTTTTAAGCTTGTTACTGTCATTTCAACAATTTTACACTAGTTTCTTAACAGTAGCTGCTGTACACAAATCTCCATGCTGGAAACGTGCGTTTTGGCCTCTTCTAAGCTTATTGTGACGTTTTAAGCTTGTTACTGTCATTTCAACAGTTTTACACTAGTTTCTTAACAGTAGCTGCTATACACACATCTCCATGCTGGAAACGTGCATTTCAGCCTCTTCTAAGCTTTTTGTGACGTTTCAAGCTTGTTACTGTCATTTCAACAGTTTTACACTAGTTTCTTAACAGTAGCTGCTGTACACTCATCTCCATGCTGGAAACATGCGTTTCGGCTTCTTCTAAGCTTATTGTGACGTTTTAAGCATGTTACTGTCATTTCAACAGTTTTACACTAGTTTCTTAACAGTAGCTGCTATACACACATCTCCATGCTGGAAACGTGCGTTTCGGCTTCTTCTAAGCTTATTGTGACATTTTAAACTTGTTACTGTCAGTTCAACAATTTTACACTAGTTTCTTAACAGTAGCTGCTATACACACATCTCCATGCTGGAAACGTGCGTTTTGGCTTCTTCTAAGCTTATTGTGACGTTTTAAGCTTGTTACTGTCATTTCAACAATTTTACACTAGTTTCTTAACAGTAGCTGCTATACACAAATCTCCATGCTGGAAACGTGCGTTTTGGCCTCTTCTAAGCTTATTGTGACGTTTTAAGCTTGTTACTGTCATTTCAACAGTTTTACACTAGTTTCTTAACAGTAGCTGCTATACACACATCTCCATGCTGGAAACGTGCATTTCAGCCTCTTCTAAGCTTTTTGTGACGTTTCAAGCTTGTTACTGTCATTTCAACAGTTTTACACTAGTTTCTTAACAGTAGCTGCTGTACACTCATCTCCATGCTGGAAACATGCGTTTCGGCTTCTTCTAAGCTTATTGTGACGTTTTAAGCATGTTACTGTCATTTCAACAGTTTTACACTAGTTTCTTAACAGTAGCTGCTATACACACATCTCTATGCTGGAAACGTGCATTTCAGCCTCTTCTAAGCTTTTTGTGACGTTTCAAGCTTGTTACTGTCATTTCAACAGTTTTACACTAGTTTCTTAACAGTAGCTGCTATACACACATCTCCATGCTGGAAACATGCGTTTCGGCCTCTTCTGGGCTTTTTTTGACGTTTTAAGCATGTTACTGTCATTTCAACAGTTTTACACTAGTTTCTTAACAGAAGCTGCTATACACAAATCTCCATGCTGGAAACGTGCGTTTTGGCCTCTTCTAAGCTTATTGTGACGTTTTAAGCTTGTTACTGTCATTTCAACAGTTTTACACTAGTTTCTTAACAGTAGCTGCTATACACACATCTCCATGCTGGAAACATGCGTTTCGGCCTCTTCTGGGCTTTTTGTGATGTTTTAAGCATGTTACTGTCATTTCAACAGTTTTACACTAGTTTCTTAACAGAAGCTGCTATACACAAATCTCCATGCTGGAAACGTGCGTTTTGGCCTCTTCTAAGCTTATTGTGACGTTTTAAGCTTGTTACTGTCATTTCAACAGTTTTACACTAGTTTCTTAACAGTAGCTGCTACACACACATCTCCATGCTGGAAACGTGCGTTTCGGCTTCTTCTAAGCTTATTGTGACGTTTTAAGCTTGTTACTGTCATTTCAACAATTTTACACTAGTTTCTTAACAGTAGCTGCTATACACAAATCTCCATGCTGGAAACGTGCGTTTTGGCCTCTTCTAAGCTTATTGTGACGTTTTAAGCTTGTTACTGTCATTTCAACAACTTTACACTAGTTTCTTAACAGTAGCTGCTATACACACATCTCCATGCTGGAAACATGCGTTTCGGCCTCTTCTGGGCTTTTTGTGACGTTTTAAGCTTGTTACTGTCATTTCAACAGTTTTACACTTGTTTCTTAACAGTAGCTGCTATACACACATCTCCATGCTGGAAACGTGCGTTTCGGCCTCTTCTAAGCTTATTGTGACGTTTTAAACTTGTTACTGTCAGTTCAACAATTTTACACTAGTTTCTTAACAGTAGCTGCTATACACACATCTCCATGCTGGAAACGTGCGTTTTGGCTTCTTCTAATCTTATTGTGACGTTTTAAGCTTGTTACTGTCATTTCAACAATTTTACACTAGTTTCTTAACAGTAGCTGCTATACACAAATCTCCATGCTGGAAACGTGCGTTTTGGCCACTTCTAAGCTTATTGTGACGTTTTAAGCTTGTTACTGTCATTTCAACAGTTTTACACTTGTTTCTTAACAGTAGCTGCTATACACACATCTCCATGCTGGAAACGTGCGTTTCGGCCTCTTCTGGGCTTTTTGTGATGTTTTAAGCTTGTTACTGTCATTTCAACAATTTTACACTAGTTTCTTAACAGAAGCTGCTATACACAAATCTCCATGCTGGAAACGTGCGTTTCGGCCTCTTCTAAGCTTATTGTGACGTTTTAAGCTTGTTACTGTCATTTCAACAGTTTTACACTAGTTTCTTAACAGTAGCTGCTATGCACACATCTCTATGCTGTAAACGTGCGTTTCGGCTTCTTCTAAGCTTAATGTGACGTTTTAAGCTTGTTACTGTCATTTAAACAACTTTACACTAGTTTCTTAACAGTAGCTGCTATACACAAATCTCCATGCTGGAAACATGCGTTTCGGCCTCTTCTGGGCTTTTTGTGACGTTTTAAGCATGTTACTGTCATTTCAACAGTTTTACACTAGTTTCTTAACAGTAGCTGCTATACACAAATCTTCATGCTGGAAACGTGCGTTTCGGCCTCTTCTAAGCTTATTGTGACGTTTTAAGCTTGTTACTGTCATTTCAACAGTTTTACACTAGTTTCTTAACAGTAGCTGCTATGCACACATCTCTATGCTGTAAACGTGCGTTTCGGCTTCTTCTAAGCTTAATGTGACGTTTTAAGCTTGTTACTGTCATTTAAACAACTTTACACTAGTTTCTTAACAGTAGCTGCTATACACACATCTCCATGCTGGAAACATGCGTTTCGGCCTCTTCTGGGCTTTTTGTGACGTTTTAAGCATGTTACTGACATTTCAACAGTTTTACACTAGTTTCTTAACAGTAACTGCTGTACACTCATCTCCATGCTGGAAACGTGCGTTTCAGCACCTTCTATGCTTATTGTGACGTTTTAAGCATGTTACTGTTATTTCAACAGTTTTACACTAGTTTCTTAACAGTAGCTGCTATACACACATCTCCATGCTGGAAACGTGCGTTTTGGCCTCTTCTGGGCTTTTGTGACATTTTAAGCATGTTACTGTCATTTCAACAGTTTTACACTAGTTTCTTAACCGTAGCTGCTATCTCCATGCTGGAAACATGCGTTTCGGCCTCTTCTGGGCTTTTTGTGACGTTTTAAGCATGTTACTGACATTTCAACAGTTTTACACTAGTTTCTTAACAGTAACTGCTGTACACTCATCTCCATGCTGGAAACGTGCGTTTCATCTTCTTCTATGCTTATTGTGACGTTTCAAGCTTGTTACTGTCATTTCAACAGTTTTACACTAGTTTCTTAACAGTAGCTGCTATACACACATCTCCATGCTGGAAACGTGCGTTTTGGCCTCTTCTGGGCTTTTGTGACATTTTAAGCATGTTACTGTCATTTCAACAGTTTTACACTAGTTTCTTAACAGTAGCTGCTATACACACATCTCCATGCTGGAAACGTGCGTTTTGGCCTCTTCTAAGCTTTTTGTGACGTTTTAAGCATGTTACTGTTATTTCAACAGTTTTACACTAGTTTCTTAACAGTAGCTGCTATACACACATCTCCATGCTGGAAACGTGCGTTTTGGCCTCTTCTGGGCTTTTGTGACATTTTAAGCATGTTACTGTCATTTCAACAGTTTTACACTAGTTTCTTAACCGTAGCTGCTATCTCCATGCTGGAAACGTGCGTTTTGGCCTCTTCTAAGCTTATTGTGACGTTTTAAGCTGGTCACTGACATTTCAACAGTTTTACACTAGTTTCTTAACAGTAGCTGCTATACACACATCTCCATGCTGGAAACGTGCGTTTCGGCCTCTTCTGGGCTTTTTGTGACGTTTTAAGCATGTTACTGTCATTTCAACAGTTTTACACTAGTTTCTTAACAGTAGCTGCTATACACACATCTCTGTGCTGGAAACGTGCATTTCAGCCTCTTCTGGGCTTTTAGTGACGTTTTAAGCATGTTACTGACATTTCAACAGTTTTACACTAGTTTCTTAACAGTAACTGCTGTACACTCATCTCCATGCTGAAAACGTGCGTATCAGCTTCTTCTATGCTTATTGTGACGTTTCAAGCTTGTTACTGTCATTTCAACAGTTTTACACTAGTTTCTTAACAGTAGCTGCTATGCACACATCTCTATGCTGGAAACGTGCGTTTCGGCCTCTTCTGGGCTTATTGTGACGTTTTAAGCATGTTACTGTCATTTCAACAGTTTTACACTAGTTTCTTAACAGTAGCTGCTATACACACATCTCCATGCTGGAAACGTGCGTTTCGGCCTCTTCTAAGCTTATTGTGACGTTTTAAGCTTGTTACTGTCATTTCAACAGTTTTACACTAGCTTCTTAACAGTAGCTGCTATACACACATCTCCATGCTGGAAACATGCGTTTCGGCCTCTTCTGGGCTTTTTGTGATGTTTTAAGCATGTTACTGTCATTTCAACAATTTTACACTAGTTTCTTAACAGAAGCTGCTATACACAAATCTCCATGCTGGAAACGTGCGTTTTGGCCTCTTCTAAGCTTATTGTGACGTTTTAAGCTTGTTACTGTCATTTCAACAACTTTACACTAGTTTCTTAACAGTAGCTGCTATACACACATCTCCATGCTGGAAACATGCGTTTCGGCCTCTTCTGGGCTTTTTGTGACGTTTTAAGCTTGTTACTGTCATTTCAACAGTTTTACACTTGTTTCTTAACAGTAGCTGCTATACACACATCTCCATGCTGGAAACGTGCGTTTCGGCCTCTTCTGGGCTTTTTGTGATGTTTTAAGCATGTTACTGTCATTTCAACAATTTTACACTAGTTTCTTAACAGAAGCTGCTATACACAAATCTCCATGCTGGAAACGTGCGTTTTGGCCTCTTCTAAGCTTATTGTGACGTTTTAAGCTTGTTACTGTCATTTCAACAGTTTTACACTAGTTTCTTAACAGTAGCTGCTATACACACATCTCCATGCTGGAAACATGCGTTTCGGCCTCTTCTGGGCTTTTTGTGACGTTTTAAGCTTGTTACTGTCATTTCAACAGTTTTACACTTGTTTCTTAACAGTAGCTGCTGTACACACATCTCCATGCTGGAAACGTGCGTTTCAGCACCTTCTATGCTTATTGTGACGTTTCAAGCTTGTTACTGTCATTTCAACAGTTTTACACTAGTTTCTTAACAGTAGCTGCTATGCACACATCTCTATGCTGGAAACGTGTGTTTCGGCGTCTTCTGGGCTTTTTGTGACGTTTTAAGCATGTTACTGTTATTTCAACAGTTTTACACTAGTTTCTTAACAGTAGCTGCTATACACACATCTCCATGCTGGAAACGTGCGTTTTGGCCTCTTCTGGGCTTTTGTGACATTTTAAGCATGTTACTGTCATTTCAACAGTTTTACACTAGTTTCTTAACAGTAGCTGCTATACACACATCTCCATGCTGGAAACGTGCGTTTCGGCTTCTTCTAAGCTTATTGTGACGTTTTAAACTTGTTACTGTCAGTTCAAGAATTTTACACTAGTTTCTTAACCGTAGCTGCTATCTCCATGCTGGAAACGTGCGTTTTGGCCTCTTCTAAGCTTATTGTGACGTTTTAAGCTGGTCACTGTCATTTCAACAGTTTTACACTAGTTTCTTAACAGTAGCTGCTATACACACATCTCCATGCTGGAAACGTGCGTTTCGGCCTCTTCTGGGCTTTTTGTGACGTTTTAAGCATGTTACTGTCATTTCAACAGTTTTACACTAGTTTCTTAACAGTAGCTGCTATACACACATCTCCATGCTGGAAACGTGCGTTTCGGCCTCTTCTAAGCTTATTGTGACGTTTTAAGCTTGTTACTGTCATTTCAACAGTTTTACACTAGTTTCTTAACAGTAGCTGCTATACACACATTTCCATGCTGGAAACATGCGTTTCGGCCTCTTCTGGGCTTTTTGTGATGTTTTAAGCATGTTACTGTCATTTCAACAATTTTACACTAGTTTCTTAACAGAAGATGCTATACACAAATCTCCATGCTGGAAACGTGCGTTTTGGCCTCTACTAAGCTTATTGTGACGTTTTAAGCTTGTTACTGTCATTTCAACAGTTTTACACTAGTTTCTTAACAGTAGCTGCTATGCACACATCTCTATGCTGGAAACGTGTGTTTCGGCGTCTTCTGGGCTTTTTGTGACGTTTTAAGCATGTTACTGTTATTTCAACAGTTTTACACTAGTTTCTTAACAGTAGCTGCTATACACACATCTCCATGCTGGAAACGTGCGTTTTGGCCTCTTCTGGGCTTTTGTGACATTTTAAGCATGTTACTGTCATTTCAACAGTTTTACACTAGTTTCTTAACCGTAGCTGCTATCTCCATGCTGGAAACGTGCGTTTTGGCCTCTTCTAAGCTTATTGTGACGTTTTAAGCTGGTCACTGTCATTTCAACAGTTTTACACTAGTTTCTTAACAGTAGCTGCTATACACACATCTCCATGCTGGAAACGTGCGTTTCGGCCTCTTCTGGGCTTTTTGTGACGTTTTAAGCATGTTACTGTCATTTCAACAGTTTTACACTAGTTTCTTAACAGTAGCTGCTATACACACATCTCTATGCTGGAAACGTGCATTTCAGCCTCTTCTGGGCTTTTAGTGACGTTTTAAGCATGTTACTGACATTTCAACAGTTTTACACTAGTTTCTTAACAATAACTGCTGTACACTCATCTCCATGCTGAAAACGTGCGTATCAGCTTCTTCTATGCTTATTGTGACGTTTCAAGCTTGTTACTGTCATTTCAACAGTTTTACACTAGTTTCTTAACAGTAGCTGCTATACACACATCTCTATGCTGGAAACGTGCGTTTCGGCCTCTTCTGGGCTTATTGTGACGTTTCAAGCTTGTTACTGTCATTTCAACAGTTTTACACTAGTTTCTTAACAGTAGCTGCTATACACACATCTCCATGCTGGAAACGTGCGTTTCGGCCTCTTCTAAGCTTATTGTGACGTTTTAAGCTTGTTACTGTCATTTCAACAGTTTTACACTAGTTTCTTAACAGTAGCTGCTATACACACATTTCCATGCTGGAAACATGCGTTTCGGCCTCTTCTGGGCTTTTTGTGATGTTTTAAGCATGTTACTGTCATTTCAACAATTTTACACTAGTTTCTTAACAGAAGCTGCTATACACAAATCTCCATGCTGGAAACGTGCGTTTTGGCCTCTACTAAGCTTATTGTGACGTTTTAAGCTTGTTACTGTCATTTCAACAGTTTTACACTAGTTTCTTAACAGTAGCTGCTATGCACACATCTCTATGCTGGAAACGTGTGTTTCGGCGTCTTCTGGGCTTTTTGTGACGTTTTAAGCATGTTACTGTTATTTCAACAGTTTTACACTAGTTTCTTAACAGTAGCTGCTATACACACATCTCCATGCTGGAAACGTGCGTTTTGGCCTCTTCTGGGCTTTTGTGACATTTTAAAGCATGTTACTGTCATTTCAACAGTTTTACACTAGTTTCTTAACCGTAGCTGCTATCTCCATGCTGGAAACGTGCGTTTTGGCCTCTTCTAAGCTTATTGTGACGTTTTAAGCTGGTCACTGTCATTTCAACAGTTTTACACTAGTTTCTTAACAGTAGCTGCTATACACACATCTCCATGCTGGAAACGTGCGTTTCGGCCTCTTCTGGGCTTTTTGTGACGTTTTAAGCATGTTACTGTCATTTCAACAGTTTTACACTAGTTTCTTAACAGTAGCTGCTATACACACATCTCTATGCTGGAAACGTGCATTTCAGCCTCTTCTGGGCTTTTAGTGACGTTTTAAGCATGTTACTGACATTTCAACAGTTTTACACTAGTTTCTTAACAGTAACTGCTGTACACTCATCTCCATGCTGAAAACGTGCGTATCAGCTTCTTCTATGCTTATTGTGACGTTTCAAGCTTGTTACTGTCATTTCAACAGTTTTACACTAGTTTCTTAACAGTAGCTGCTATGCACACATCTCTATGCTGGAAACGTGCGTTTCGGCCTCTTCTGGGCTTATTGTGACGTTTTAAGCATGTTACTGTCATTTCAACAGTTTTACACTAGTTTCTTAACAGTAGCTGCTATACACACATCTCCATGCTGGAAACGTGCGTTTCGGCCTCTTCTAAGCTTATTGTGACGTTTTAAGCTTGTTACTGTCATTTCAACAGTTTTACACTAGCTTCTTAACAGTAGCTGCTATACACACATCTCCATGCTGGAAACATGCGTTTCGGCCTCTTCTGGGCTTTTTGTGATGTTTTAAGCATGTTACTGTCATTTCAACAATTTTACACTAGTTTCTTAACAGAAGCTGCTATACACAAATCTCCATGCTGGAAACGTGCGTTTTGGCCTCTTCTAAGCTTATTGTGACGTTTTAAGCTTGTTACTGTCATTTCAACAGTTTTACACTAGTTTCTTAACAGTAGCTGCTATACACACATCTCCATGCTGGAAACGTGCGTTTCGGCCTCTTCTGGGCTTTTTGTGACGTTTTAAGCATGTTACTGTCATTTCAACAGTTTTACACTAGTTTCTTAACAGTAGCTGCTATACACACATCTCCATGCTGGAAACGTGCGTTTCGGCCTCTTCTAAGCTTATTGTGACGTTTTAAGCTTGTTACTGTCATTTCAACAGTTTTACACTTGTTTCTTAACAGTAGCTGCTGTACACACATCTCCATGCTGGAAACGTGCGTTTCGGCCTCTTCTGGGCATTTTGTGATGTTTTAAGCATGTTACTGACATTTCAACAGTTTTACACTAGTTTCTTAACAGTAGCTGCTATACACACATCTCCATGCTGGAAACGTGCGTTTTGGCCTCTTCTAAGCTTATTGTGACGTTTTAAGCTTGTTACTGTCATTTCAACAGTTTTACACTAGTTTCTTAACAGTAGCTGCTATACACACATCTCCATGCTGGAAACGTGCATTTCAGCCTCTTCTAAGCTTTTTGTGACGTTTCAAGCTTGTTACTGTCATTTCAACAGTTTTACACTAGTTTCTTAACAGTAGCTGCTATACACACATCTCCATGCTGGAAACGTGCGTTTTGGCTTCTTCTAAGCTTATTGTGACGTTTTAAGCTTGTTACTGTCATTTCAACAATTTTACACTAGTTTCTTAACAGTAACTGCTGTACACTCATCTCCATGCTGGAAACGTGCGTTTCGGCCTCTTCTAAGCTTATTGTGACGTTTTAAGCTTGTTACTGTCATTTCAACAGTTTTACACTTGTTTCTTAACAGTAGCTGCTGTACACACATCTCCATGCTGGAAACGTGCGTTTCGGCCTCTTCTGGGCATTTTGTGATGTTTTAAGCATGTTACTGACATTTCAACAGTTTTACACTAGTTTCTTAACAGTAGCTGCTATACACACATCTCCATGCTGGAAACGTGCGTTTTGGCCTCTTCTAAGCTTATTGTGACGTTTTAAGCTTGTTACTGTCATTTCAACAGTTTTACACTAGTTTCTTAACAGTAGCTGCTATACACACATATCCATGCTGGAAACGTGCATTTCAGCCTCTTCTAAGCTTTTTGTGACGTTTCAAGCTTGTTACTGTCATTTCAACAGTTTTACACTAGTTTCTTAACAGTAGCTGCTATACACACATCTCCATGCTGGAAACGTGCGTTTTGGCTTCTTCTAAGCTTATTGTGACGTTTTAAGCTTGTTACTGTCATTTCAACAATTTTACACTAGTTTCTTAACAGTAGCTGCTATACACAAATCTCCATGCTGGAAACGTGCGTTTTGGCCTCTTCTAAGCTTATTGTGACGTTTTAAGCTTGTTACTGTCATTTCAACAGTTTTACACTAGTTTCTTAACAGTAGCTGCTATACACACATCTCCATGCTGGAAACGTGCATTTCAGCCTCTTCTAAGCTTTTTGTGACGTTTCAAGCTTGTTACTGTCATTTCAACAGTTTTACACTAGTTTCTTAACAGTAGCTGCTGTACACTCATCTCCATGCTGGAAACATGCGTTTCGGCTTCTTCTAAGCTTATTGTGACGTTTTAAGTATTTTACTGTCATTTCAACAATTTTACACTAGTTTCTTAACAGTAGCTGCAATACACACATCTCCATGCTGGAAACGTGCATTTCAGCCTCTTCTAAGCTTTTTGTGACGTTTCAAGCTTGTTACTGTCATTTCAACAGTTTTACACTAGTTTCTTAACAGTAGCTGCTGTACACTCATCTCCATGCTGGAAACATGCGTTTCGGCCTCTTCTGGGCTTTTTGTGATGTTTTAAGCATGTTACTGTCATTTCAACAGTTTTACACTAGTTTCTTAACAGAAGCTGCTTTACACAAATCTCCATGCTGGAAACGTGCGTTTTGGCCTCTTCTAAGCTTATTGTGACGTTTTAAGCTTGTTACTGTCATTTCAACAGTTTTACACTAGTTTCTTAACAGTAGCTGCTACACACACATCTCCATGCTGGAAACGTGCGTTTCGGCTTCTTCTAAGCTTATTGTGACGTTTTAAACTTGTTACTGTCAGTTCAACAATTTTACACTAGTTTCTTAACAGTAGCTGCTATACACACATCTCCATGCTGGAAACGTGCGTTTTGGCTTCTTCTAAGCTTATTGTGACGTTTTAAGCTTGTTACTGTCATTTCAACAATTTTACACTAGTTTCTTAACAGTAGCTGCTATACACAAATCTCCATGCTGGAAACGTGCGTTTTGGCCTCTTCTAAGCTTATTGTGACGTTTTAAGCTTGTTACTGTCATTTCAACAACTTTACACTAGTTTCTTAACAGTAGCTGCTATACACACATCTCCATGCTGGAAACATGCGTTTCGGCCTCTTCTGGGCTTTTTGTGACGTTTTAAGCTTGTTACTGTCATTTCAACAGTTTTACACTTGTTTCTAAACAGTAGCTGCTATACACAAATCTCCATGCTGGAAACGTGCGTTTTGGCCTCTTCTAAGCTTATTGTGACGTTTTAAGCTTGTTACTGTCATTTCAACAACTTTACACTAGTTTCTTAACAGTAGCTGCTATACACACATCTCCATGCTGGAAACATGCGTTTCGGCCTCTTCTGGGCTTTTTGTGACGTTTTAAGCTTGTTACTGTCATTTCAACAGTTTTACACTTGTTTCTTAACAGTAGCTGCTATACACACATCTCCATGCTGGAAACGTGCGTTTCGGCCTCTTCTGGGCTTTTTGTGATGTTTTAAGCTTGTTACTGTCATTTCAACAATTTTACACTAGTTTCTTAACAGAAGCTGCTATACACAAATCTCCATGCTGGAAACGTGCGTTTCGGCCTCTTCTAAGCTTATTGTGACGTTTTAAGCTTGTTACTGTCATTTCAACAGTTTTACACTAGTTTCTTAACAGTAGCTGCTATGCACACATCTCTATGCTGTAAACGTGCGTTTCGGCTTCTTCTAAGCTTATTGTGACGTTTTAAGCTTGTTACTGTCATTTAAACAACTTTACACTAGTTTCTTAACAGTAGCTGCTATACACAAATCTCCATGCTGGAAACATGCGTTTCGGCCTCTTCTGGGCTTTTTGTGACGTTTTAAGCATGTTACTGTCATTTCAACAGTTTTACACTAGTTTCTTAACAGTAGCTGCTATACACAAATCTCCATGCTGGAAACGTGCGTTTTGGCCTCTTCTAAGCTTATTGTGACGTTTTAAGCTTGTTACTGTCATTTCAACAGTTTTACACTAGTTTCTTAACAGTAGCTGCTATACACAAATCTCCATGCTGGAAACGTGCGTTTCGGCCTCTTCTAAGCTTATTGTGACGTTTTAAGCATGTTACTGACATTTCAACAGTTTTACACTAGTTTCTTAACAGTAACTGCTGTACACTCATCTCCATGCTGGAAACGTGCGTTTCAGCACCTTCTATGCTTATTGTGACGTTTTAAGCATGTTACTGTTATTTCAACAGTTTTACACTAGTTTCTTAACAGTAGCTGCTATACACACATCTCCATGCTGGAAACGTGCGTTTTGGCCTCTTCTGGGCTTTTGTGACATTTTAAGCATGTTACTGTCATTTCAACAGTTTTACACTAGTTTCTTAACCGTAGCTGCTATCTCCATGCTGGAAACATGCGTTTCGGCCTCTTCTGGGCTTTTTGTGACGTTTTAAGCATGTTACTGACATTTCAACAGTTTTACACTAGTTTCTTAACAGTAACTGCTGTACACTCATCTCCATGCTGGAAACGTGCGTTTCATCTTCTTCTATGCTTATTGTGACGTTTCAAGCTTGTTACTGTCATTTCAACAGTTTTACACTAGTTTCTTAACAGTAGCTGCTATACACACATCTCCATGCTGGAAACGTGCGTTTTGGCCTCTTCTGGGCTTTTGTGACATTTTAAGCATGTTACTGTCATTTCAACAGTTTTACACTAGTTTCTTAACAGTAGCTGCTATACACACATCTCCATGCTGGAAACGTGCGTTTTGGCCTCTTCTAAGCTTATTGTGACGTTTTAAGCTGGTCACTGTCATTTCAACAGTTTTACACTAGTTTCTTAACAGTAGCTGCTATACACACATCTCCATGCTGGAAACGTGCGTTTCGGCCTCTTCTGGGCTTTTTGTGACGTTTTAAGCATGTTACTGTCATTTCAACAGTTTTACACTAGTTTCTTAACAGTAGCTGCTATACACACATCTCTATGCTGGAAACGTGCATTTCAGCCTCTTCTGGGCTTTTAGTGACGTTTTAAGCATGTTACTGACATTTCAACAGTTTTACACTAGTTTCTTAACAGTAACTGCTGTACACTCATCTCCATGCTGAAAACGTGCGTATCAGCTTCTTCTATGCTTATTGTGACGTTTCAAGCTTGTTACTGTCATTTCAACAGTTTTACACTAGTTTCTTAACAGTAGCTGCTATGCACACATCTCTATGCTGGAAACGTGCGTTTCGGCCTCTTCTGGGCTTATTGTGACGTTTTAAGCATGTTACTGTCATTTCAACAGTTTTACACTAGTTTCTTAACAGTAGCTGCTATACACACATCTCCATGCTGGAAACGTGCGTTTCGGCCTCTTCTAAGCTTATTGTGACGTTTTAAGCTTGTTACTGTCATTTCAACAGTTTTACACTAGCTTCTTAACAGTAGCTGCTATACACACATCTCCATGCTGGAAACATGCGTTTCGGCCTCTTCTGGGCTTTTTGTGATGTTTTAAGCATGTTACTGTCATTTCAACAATTTTACACTAGTTTCTTAACAGAAGCTGCTATACACAAATCTCCATGCTGGAAACGTGCGTTTTGGCCTCTTCTAAGCTTATTGTGACGTTTTAAGCTTGTTACTGTCATTTCAACAACTTTACACTAGTTTCTTAACAGTAGCTGCTATACACACATCTCCATGCTGGAAACATGCGTTTCGGCCTCTTCTGGGCTTTTTGTGACGTTTTAAGCTTGTTACTGTCATTTCAACAGTTTTACACTTGTTTCTTAACAGTAGCTGCTATACACACATCTCCATGCTGGAAACGTGCGTTTCGGCCTCTTCTGGGCTTTTTGTGATGTTTTAAGCATGTTACTGTCATTTCAACAGTTTTACACTAGTTTCTTAACAGAAGCTGCTATACACACATCTCCATGCTGGAAACGTGCATTTCGGCCTCTTCTAAGCTTATTGTGACGTTTTAAGCTTGTTACTGTCATTTCAACAGTTTTACACTAGTTTCTTAACAGTAGCTGCTATACACACATCTCCATGCTGGAAACATGCGTTTCGGCCTCTTCTGGGCTTTTTGTGATGTTTTAAGCTTGTTACTGTCATTTCAACAGTTTTACACTTGTTTCTTAACAGTAGCTGCTATACACAAATCTCCATGCTGGAAACGTGCGTTTCAGCACTCTTCTATGCTTATTGTGACGTTTCAAGCTTGTTACTGTCATTTCAACAGTTTTACACTAGTTTCTTAACAGTAGCTGCTATGCACACATCTCTATGCTGGAAACGTGTGTTTCGGCGTCTTCTGGGCTTTTTGTGACGTTTTAAGCATGTTACTGTTATTTCAACAGTTTTACACTAGTTTCTTAACAGTAGCTGCTATACACACATCTCCATGCTGGAAACGTGCGTTTTGGCCTCTTCTGGGCTTTTGTGACATTTTAAAGCATGTTACTGTCATTTCAACAGTTTTACACTAGTTTCTTAACAGTAGCTGCTATACACACATCTCCATGCTGGAAACGTGCGTTTCGGCCTCTTCTAAGCTTATTGTGACGTTTTAAGCTTGTCACTGTCATTTCAACAGTTTTACACTAGTTTCTTAACAGTAGCTGCTATGCACACATCTCTATGCTGGAAACGTGCGTATCAGCTTCTTCTATGCTTATTGTGACGTTTCAAGCTTGTTACTGTCATTTCAACAGTTTTACACTAGTTTCTTAACAGTAGCTGCTATACACACATCTCCATGCTGGAAACGTGCGTTTCGGCCTCTTCTGGGCTTATTGTGAC